>BHFT01050177.1:0-59641 GCA_004320025.1 Laticauda laticaudata | reverse complement strand
ATTTATACATTTATACATTTATAATTACATTTATTATTATATTATATTATACATTTATTATTATATATTAAATTATTAACTTATTATGTATATAATACATAATAGATAAAATTGTGACACATGAGGTTACAAAATAACACCACTCTGCATGCAAAAAATGCAGTTTTGTGATGTGTATGAGTCAAAAAATATTGACCTTTCATTAGTGTTTGTCACACCACTTTTATTCATCTCTATCCTGCTGTTTTTCTCTAAACAGTCCTATATCTCCTTAACGATTATTATGAAAAAGTGGTCTAAAGATATTATGGCTAAGAACTATCTTGACTACGTTGAGGACTATCTGTAGTCATAAGAGGCAACAATCTAATGAATATTTGATTGCCAACATGAACCGTTTGATGCGGCATGCCATTGATTGCGGCATGGACCGTTTAGCACTCAACTCAGTTTTGTCCTCAGAGCAGCTGTGCCTTCATCACTTGACCATTGCATGATAGCATTCATAGGCTGTATGATTCAAAGCTATATCAAAGCTCTCCACTAGCCTGCCTACAACTTTTCAAAAGCAAGGAGATTCCTGGGTTTTTGCCCAAAGCTGGAGAGATTTGGAAGGTATATTGGGGATAGTACAGACATTCATTTGGTTTGAGTATCACTCAGTTTCTGTTTCCTGAATTGTATGGGAACTGGAATGTGTTCATATCCTGAAATACTTGCTTTTGGAATTTTCCAGGTGGATTTATTAGTAACATTAAACAGTATGAATTGTGAAAGCAGAGTCAACTCCAGAATGATTTGTAGATCAAAGAATCTTCTCAGAACCTGTTTATAAAAATGTGAAAATTGGTTATACCATGTTAGAGAAACTTTTGTACCAAAACAAACACAAATTTTTAGATTCAGAGATGCTGAACTTTGACAAAAAGAATTAACTAATAAATTCATGAGATACTAATATAATACAAATATTAATGGACTCACAGCTTATCTCAAAGCTAAATATAACAAATGTTATTTGTCACTTGTTTAGGTATGGTGGTACTTGACACTGAATATAAATTGATCTTATGTGCTGATGACATTATGCTTATCCCTCATAATAATGCAACATGATTATGAAAGTTTGTTGAATTCATATCGCAGTACAGTATGTTTTATACTCTGGTTATACCTCTAATGGGAACAAGTATAATTTGCTGCCTTGGGGTATCTGTTACTGCATCTAGAGATATTAGGATTTACAGTTTGTAAAGGCTTTGTTAAATGGTTAGATTTATATATTTCTCAGAATGCATCAAAATATACATTGACATGTCAAAACAACCATGAAGTCATTGGTGCAAGAGTTATGTAATCAAAATGAACATTATATTATTATAATTTAAGGGATTCTAAGATTAACACCTATTAGATATTTTACACAAACCCATAAGTCAATGAGAACATTTCTATGGCAGGCAAAAACGGTCAAATATCTTTGGCCAACTTGTCCTGATAGCCGTTTTAATTTACCATTTTTCCAACTATATCATTGGGTTTTAATTTTAAAGCCTAAATGTTTGAAATTAAACTTCTTACCATTATTCTCCTCTTTGGCCTTTTTTTGGAGATCATGTTTATATATAGTTCTGAAGACCTGGCATGTTTTACTAAATACAGACATTTGTTTCTGGTCTTGAAGGTACATCTGGGACTTTTTTTTAATAGGCAAGCAATTATGTTTTTATCCCAAATCATATGACAAATTGA
Source organism: Laticauda laticaudata (assembly GCA_004320025.1). NCBI lineage: Eukaryota > Metazoa > Chordata > Lepidosauria > Squamata > Elapidae > Laticauda > Laticauda laticaudata. The sequence goes on along the minus strand of BHFT01050177.1, from coordinate 57,889 downwards.
TACTGTGGAATTTATAATATCACGGAGGATGTTTCTTTGTTGGGATGCTTGGGCTAAACAAGCCACCAGTGCTTTAAAGCAGTTGATTTCTAAGGGTTGCTTTAAAGATTTTGAGCAATTATGTGTTTACAACTTGCAATATATATATTATATATATATAATTATATACTATAATTATATAGTATAAAATAGTTATGTACAATACATATAATTGGTTAATTGTATATATTGTATACAGTTATTATCATTAATTACATATTAATTGAACACAATATCTCAAATGTCACATCAGGCTCCAAGATATCTACAATTGTAGATTCCTCAACAGAGGCAATGCTTGAACAGAAACCAATAATTCAATGATATAAAAACATTTTAAAAATAATATGAAAGTTAGTATAAATTATATATCTAAATCATGGAAGTAAGAACTAGAATAGAAAATTATGGAGACTAAATGGATCCAGACATTAAAAATCTGAGATCTTTATAATTTAAAAATGAAATTTGTTCATGAGAAAATATTATTTTGTGATTATTGGACCCTTCAAAGAATATTTAAAATTGAATTGATATTCATTTCTTATGTTGGCATTGTAAGAAATTTGAAGGTTCTTTAACTTGAATGTTTTGGTCTTGTCCAGCTTCATTTTATTTTATTTTTTATTATGAATTGCAATGTATGTCAATACAATTTTGAAAAAAAAATATACTTAGGAATCTTTTTGTGATGTTGAACTATCTTCCTTAAAAATAGAATCTGCTGTTGTAAACATGTACCTCTATTGAGCCTGGAGCATGACAGTAAGAAGAATTCTTTGTAACTGGAAAGGAACTTTTTGAAACTCTGTAGCCAAAATCTAAAGAATAAATGTTCAAAGGATTCGGCTTTACTTCCCATTTCTGGCACCAGACTACTGAATGATGAAATTGTATTTGTTGCACTTCCCAAAGATATTTTACATTAAATTACCTGCCGGAATTGTTTGCAATATAGCTCTGTCATGAAGTCTAGTGCACGAAGCAGTATAAAACTAACTATATTGGGGATGGCAGAGAGGCATGTATTTAAAAGTTTTTACTAGACATGCCTTGAGACGATGAGCAGACTGACAGGAGTCTTAGCTAAAGGGGTTGCAACAACAATTTTCCATTATAAGGGGGTGGCATTCCATAAGGAGTTAAGGAAACAACCTCTTCCCTTCTTCTTCTCAATATTTTTGAGCCCATAAACAAATGGTGTAATAAATGACAGACTTCAACAAATTGTTAAAGGCTAGGTCAAAGTGGGGATGGCCCAGCTTCTGTTCACAATAGGCGAGGGCAGGTGCTTTTTCTTGGTTCCTCTCTGCCAGGAAACGCTGCTGGAATGCATGACCAATTGGATTTCAGCAAAAAAAAAAAAAAANGCTTATTCCAAATCCCGATTTCAGCAAAAAAAAAAAAAAAAGCCAGGCTCCCTTTAATAGTCAGAAAACACTAACCTTTTATTTCCATGTTTTTTCCCCTGGCCCAGTTCCTTTCAATATTGCCTTGACTTAACCCTTGAAGTGAAGAAGAAAGGAGCCATTTCAGGAAATTTTGTCATCTTCAGAACAAAGGCTTTACATTAGTTTTCAAAGCAAATATTTGCTTTAGCGGAAACAACTGAACTGGAACTGAACTTGCATGCTTGGAAAGAGGAAAGATAGTTATCTATTTTATAAATAAATAAACAAAGCAGAGATAAGATTCTTCAGATCACGTTGGTCTAAAATATGCTGATTCCTGCAGTATTTATACTAGGCATACCACTTTTTAGTTACTAAAGTATATCCATAACACTCATCAGTCCTTTCTCAGTTATATTATGTATGACAAGCATCCTTCATGGCAAGCATTTGTACCAGTGGTGGGATTCAAATTTTTTTACTATCGGTTCTGTGGGGGGTGGCTTGGTGGGTGTGGCAGGGGAAGGATACTGTAAAATCTCCAGTCATTTCGGCAATCCTAATATGAACCCGAATTGCTGGACATGTGAAAAGAAACAAGGAACATTTTTTCATATGTGGTGGTCCTGCACTGAAGCTCAAAGATACTGGCATAGGATAAAAAAATGGTTAGAGGAAATAACGGCGGAGCAAATTGAATTAAAACCAGAATTCTTCCTATTGGGGATATTTAATAGACAAATTCCTAAAAATATTAAATATATCATACTGCATATTCTTACAGCAGCTAGAATAACCTTTGCACAGTGTTGGAAACAAGCAGATATTCCAACAGAGGAGATGGTTATACAGAAGATAAAAACCTGTGCAGAGTTGGACAAGTTAACCTTAGCACTTAAGGAAGAAACATCAGAATATTATAGAAACTGGGAATGCTGGTATGATTGGATAGAACAAAAATAGAAAATACATTAGTAAATAATGTAAAATGTAAATCATAATTATATATTCGCTATAAAGATGTATCTGTAATGTATCACTAATATTGACAACAAATAAGGAACCATAGACTGTTGAGAGTAATAGTAATACAATTGTTTGATTTTTTTTTCATTTTTCTTTTCTTTTTTGCCTCTTTTGTGTGTTCTGTTTGTTCAACATTTTAGTTTTGTAATTAATAAAGTTTGTTTTTAAAATGAAAAAAAAAATCTCCAGTCAGAGGGGGTATTTGCCGGTTCTCTGAACTACTCAAAATTTCCGCTACCAGTTCTCCAGAACTGGTCAGAACCTGCTGAAAACCATATCTGATTTGTACCTGATTTGTATCTGATTTGTAGATCCTGTATTAAGCAAAGAGTACATTACATTTTCAAATGCCATTATGTTCTAGGCCAGCGGTTCTTTATGTGAGTCATATGCTCATCTCCAAGTGGCCATGCCATATTTCTAGGGCAGGGGGGACAAAGTAGGTTTCTGAGGGACACGTACAAAGTTAATTGCCAGCCTTGTGTGTAATTTCTCAAAATTATCATATCTAATTCTTTGTGCTAAATTCAAATATTGAAAAACTACTACAATTTACAGTAAATATCTTAATGAAAAAGGCAATTTAGAATAAGTGTGAAAGTGGTCACAGAGGTAAATTAAGCCATAAGCAAAAAAAAAAAAAAAAGATTGGGAAATTCTGTCCCAGACCTTGTCGCTTAACCTATTTATGGGCATGTTCATGACTCCAATTCTAAATTTTGTATCCACATTTTTTCCCCCAGAAACTCAGGCAACATGTGAAGGCCAACCATGTTCAAGGTGAATACAAACAGGCCATGCCCTTCTCTAGTTTTCCTGCACAGTTTTCTCTTATGAACGTGAAAGTTTTCATTAAGATGCTGAGCCAGTTTATCAACTGCTTCAGGTTAGGAGCACATGTCCATGCACCTTCTCCTTAGACATAAAAAGATGTTCAGCCAAAGATCGCTTTCTTCAAATTACATATAGTAGATAAAGATCTATAGAGGTTCCAGTAAAAAAAAGGGAGAAATAGATTTACATGCACACCATTCCTTCCAAAACACTTTCCACTCTAGTGAGTACAGAGTGGAGTACTTCTTCCTGCAGAAGAAATTGGATCTACGCATGAGATCTTATGCTCTAAGCATTTCACAAAAGGGGCAAAAATTAATGCAGAACTTCTGTGACTGAACTACAACTTTTAAAACATCTGGAAATCCAGTGAAAGATTTCCCTTGTTCCGTATGGACTGCAATTCTCTGCAGAATAAACCTTAACAAATCTAATTGATTTCCATGTCAGTATTGGATCAGGCTCCCAGGCATCTAAAACGGCTTAGATGTTTTGCTTCATATATTTGTGGGTTATCTAGGTAGAACCTAGAGTACCTTACACTGAATTATACTTGGAGATTGCAGGTATCCAGGAAAATATTCCCAAAACAAACATATGCACGGTGTCATGATGTCCTCTGACCTACCATTGAAACTGTAGCATGATCTAGGAAATATGCATCCCTTATTGAGCAAAAGTATGTGCTACACATATGCATATAGATTTTATATGTGGAGAGAATAAATCACCCTTTATCATGAATGAATAATTAGCTTGGGAAAATGGAATATTTCAACTACAGTCTGTAATCTATAATACAACACTCCATATACATATCTTGAGTGCCTCCAGTTATACTTAATGGGAGAATTAAAAGAAAACTTCTTTCCAGAATTTTAACAGACTAAAAGAGGAAATGCTTTTTCTGTACCTGCCTTAAGCCTTGTAAAGAATTTTTCCATAGTTGAGGCACAGAAACATTACAAATATTAGTTTGCAGAAAAACAGATTGATTTTCTGAGTCAGTAGTTTGAATTACAGCTTATGTCAAAGCCCAATTATTCAAAAAAAAAAAAAGAAGTGGGGGGGAAAGATTTACTCATTTGATTTTTTTTTCCTTAGCAAAGGGAGAGAGAACACACTATCTTATATAGCCTGCTTTTAAAGATAGAGTTGTATATATATTATCAGCCAGGTTGAGTTAAGAAGTATGGGCATTTGAAAATACCTTTGTGATTGTTATATAACTGCCCATTTTACACCACTGTCCCCCCTAGGTCGAAGATGGAATGCTGGTGATAAATTGCAAACTGAGTTACATGCAAAAAAAGTTTTCCTGAGGAAAAAAATGTGGCTAATGAAATTAAGAGGCTGTTTATATAAGCAGTAATTAACAGGTATACCCAGGTTTCATAAGATATTTAGCTGTTCATAATGTGGGGCCTGCCTATAGCAGGAAATAATTTAATAAGCTTTGCAATTTGGTATTAAAAGCTTTATCAAAATTTACAGCTGAGTACTCATCTGGTCTCTAAATGTGTGCTCATGTTGTATATATGTAGCAAAACATTTTTCAAACCAGTTTCTAAATTCTAGCCAATTGGAGATAAATACATTTAGGAATCAAGCAATTTCATTCTTTTCATTAATTTACTCTTTATGTAGAAACAAAACAAAAACAAAATATATCTCTTGACTTTTTTTGTACACTTTTTATAGTATAGTATATTTTTTCCAGCATTGGCAATAAGAAGGAACAATGATCTGTATATATTTTTTCATTTAGGATATAAAGGCCTAAATTTTACTGGAAAGCTTAACATGTGGGTTTTGATGACTTAAAGGATCTAACAAATGGATCTTTGGATTTATTTCTAAATGATAGGCTAAAGACATCCAATTGACAGCCCTATTGTCTCAGAAATATTTAAATATCCTTATGGGAAAGAAATCTGGAATTTGTTTATTAAAAAGGCCTGATGGTCTTGAATCTTTCTTCATTTCTAAGACAATTTCATGTGCCCAAATAGAAAATGCAACAATGTGTTGTTCAGTTATAATATATTCAGTGAATATATGATAATAGAAATAGCACTTAGACTTATATACCACTTCATAGTGATTTACTCTAAGCGGCTTACAGAGTCAGCATATTGCACCCAGCAATCTGGGTCCTCATTTTACCGACCTCAGAAGGGTGGAAGGCTGAGTCAGCCTTAAGCCGGTGAGTATCAAACTCTTAGCAGTGAGCTGAATCAGATTGCAATACTGCATTCTAACCACTATGCCACCATGGCTCCTTAATGATATGGCTGCTGGAAAACATAACCAGGTAGAATTGGTCTCTCCAAATGGAGGATGTTGTCCATTCCAATAATACATAATTTCAGTAAAAATTGGCATACAACATGCTCCTCTCTGCTGATTCATTAAAACCAGCTCTTCTTAAGTGTTGAAATAATTATTTTTTGAGGGGAAACTTTCCTGAAAATGAAATAATTACTTCCATGTAAAATCTATAACCCAGTCCTGCAGCAACTAGCCAACAGTTGCTCAGTTTTGATCTCTTTGGTTCTTTGGGCGGCCTAATGATCTCCATTGATTCATATTTCAGCAGCAAAGAAAGGGGAAGCATCTCATTTCAGCTCTCATGAAAGCATTAGAAGAGTTTTATATAAGATCATGGACCTCCTGTTGTTAATTGTGTGTGTGTGTGTGTGTATTGAACAAATTGAATAGTTCTTGTTGCTGTCAAGAAATTTTTTTTAAAAAAAAAGGTGAATTGATATGTCTGTATTGATTGTGAAGATTGCCACATAGTCCTTTCTCAGACAAATAGTTGCATATTTTTTGCAGAACAATGGTGTTTAATAGAAGTCATTTACACAGGATATTTTAAATTATTAACTCTAGAAGAAGGGTTGATGTCTTCTATCATGCCCTAAGGATGGACTATCAAGCCTCCAAACCAACACACACACACACACACACCACTTTAATATTTTGTACTTTCAACTAGCCTTCTCTAAACATACTGGAGAACTTATGCTGGACAAATATTTAGACAAATTTACCCAATTGTTACTTCCTGAACTATGGAATGAAACAGCATAGTTAAAATTGACACTTCTCAGTGGATTTTGTGTAGAAAACTAAACATAAAAGTAAGTAATTTTGTGGATTTCTCCTTCCCTTCCAGAATTTACAAGATGATAAAAAAAAAAAAGCTGTAGGTCAGGAACATCAGAAGTAGNCTTCCAGAATTTACAAGATGATAAAAAAAAAAAAAGCTGTAGGTCAGGAACATCAGAAGTAGAGCAAAACAGAATCAACATATTTGTCCAGTCTATCTTCATAAAGTGAACATCTGTAAGGATGGAGCCTTTGCAAATGTGGTTTATGTACAAGGATGACATCCTTCTAGACAAAGGTATGAAGTGAGATGGAGTGAATTCTTAGAATGGGTGATGTCATGGCTGGGGCTCACCAAGGCCTCGCCATTCAGATACTGAAGAGGCAGATTGGAATGTGAGCTGGCAGTGATTAAGCAGGAAAGAGAAAGCTACTTGGTACTCAAAAATGTTGGGCCAGCATATAGTAAATTCCATACTTGGGATCCATTGGAACAGAGTTACAAGTAGAAGAACTGCAGTTTTTCCTCACAGGGAGATGTTTTTTACTCTACCATACTATTTACTATAATAATGGTCTGATACATAACTGCACATTGAAAACGTATGGTAAATCTGGAAAGCAGACAATAAATAGTGCCACCAAATTAATTAGGGACCTGGAACATCTCCCTGTGAGGAAAAACTGCAGCTGTAGTATTCAACTTAGACCAAAGGTGAGTAAAAGTAACACAATAATGATATAGAGGTATCCTCGACTTACAATCACAACTGAATCTGGAACTTCTGTTGCAAGTTATGGAGTCATTAAGTGAGTTGTGCTTGGTTTTATGACCCTTTGCCACAGTCATTAAAGGAATGTTAAGCAAATTCAATTTCCCCCATTGACTTTGCTCCTCAGAAGCTCTCTGAGAAGGTTGCAAATGATGACCACATGGACTCTGAAATCATCATAAATAATTGCTGGTTGCCAAGCATCCAAATTTTGATCACAAGACAGCAGGGCACTCCAACAGTCATAAGTAATAAGTTATAAGTGCAAGGACTGGTTGTAAGTCAATTTTTCAGCACTGTCACAACTTTGAACCCATGAAACAAATGGTCATAAGTTGAGGACTACCTATATTTTTAACAGAAATTCCTCCTTATGCTTCCACAATATTGGGATGCTAAATCATTGATTTGAATCAAAATGAAAGAAAATTCAAAACTGGTAGAAGAATTTTAGAAGGATAACCATTCAAGACATCTTGTTACTGTATGCTAGGTAGAAGAACAAACAAAGAAACAAACAAAAAGTGAGCAACACTACTATTAAAATGACGCTAAAAATAGCAACCTATTGTCAAATAGTTTTATTTTCCACTGAGACAGAAAGAATGGACTTGAATGCATGATGAGTTTCTTTTTCTCTGAGTTTTTATTTGTATGTTTACAATATTTGCAGACCATCACAATATTTCACAAAACCTCAGAAAAAACACCAAATAAGAAAAATTAAAAAGTAACATACATATAAAGATGAAACACGCCCAATTAGCTGATTAGGGTCAAAGCCCAGTGGATTAATAATGTTTTTGCTGGTTTGCAGAATGCAAGGACAGAAAGTGCAATGCCCAGGGAGGAACATATTTCACCATGACAGAGAAGACCTGCTATCTGAGTCGAGTCTGATGCACCTCCAACAGGGTGGGGTGCATTCCAAGAATGTCCTCTTGAAATATTTGGAATATGGAGGCAGACCCAGTTTTGCCAATGAATCTGGATGGGAGGACTTACCAATTTGGATCTGCTTCTTCAAAAAAGGAGGGAAGCAAAGAGGGAAGGAGATGCAGTTGAGAAGTTCTGTTCTGTTCAATGTCTTCCATCATTGTCAAAAATATTACTGGAATTGCAAAAGAAGGAAGATAAAAGCATGATTTGGCAAACAAAAAACCCAGCAACACTACAGCCTTCCAGCGCTTTGTGATCATGTTCTCATTGTTATTCTGTTTCTGGCAATAATCAAGATCATTCCTAAGAAAAACAGGACTGCTTTTCTTGTCTAGAGGTTTCAAGATGAAATAGAATATTTGGAAACTGACAGGTCAAATATTGCAGATATTGAGTTGCATGATCCTTTCAGCCAGGATGAATTGAGCTTCACCTCAATCCTCTTTCACCACAACTTTTGGAATCCAGAACTAATTGACTTCAAGAAAACAGTCTTCCAGCACGAACATGGGTCATTCACATGCATCAAATAACAATTGCTATTAGCCATAGAATAACTATTGCAGATTCCGAAATCAGAATAAATATAGCCCAATAATAATTTGGCTGATGGTTCCATGAGCAAGCTAACCCATTTGGCATGGTGAGATCTGAACTGGAGCAAGTCCTGAACTCCATCTGGAAAGCAAGATTTCTCAAGCCAGCTAAATAAAGGAGCAATTGTTGGTATTACTAAGGGTTGAGCAGAATTGTAAAAGGTTGCAGCATTATGAGCTTGAGGTTGGAATATTGTCCGGTCTAATTTGCTGTGTGTCACTCTAGGAAAGAATATTAACTATGTGCATTTGAATGTGAGGAGATCCTATTTCTTATTCTACCTCAGACAGCACTTTGTCTTGGACTATTCCTGCATGTCTCTTTCATCCTACAAAGGAAAGTTAATCACAGTCTGACATAAACATTATTTCTTCTCCCACTATGAAGTACGTTCAAAAATGGCCTGGAAGTTATACTTTTTGTACACTAAGACTGTAAAAGGCATACCAGTTCAAAGCACAGAATAAGATTTAGTCTCTGTATTTAAAGATCTACAACTGGTACCAGTAAAGTGAATTAATGTTCTCTGGGTTTCTTGGTTTTCATTAACTCGGGATTTTGATAATGTTTCATTACTAAACAATGTATTGATGATGTTACCTAGTTTGGTAATGAAGTGTCTGCAAGAAAAATACCAAGCTCAGAAAGCCCATAGGCCTACAATTGATCCAGTTGTTGGGTTTTCTTTTCAAATTAATTTCAGTTTTCCACATTTTAAAAACATCTCTTTTTAGTGAACAGCATGATTCCAGTTTTTCACATTTCCATACAAACATGACTGTGATTACATATTCATCTTTCACATTTAGTTTCATATTTAGTTTCATATTTCTTATCATTACTTTACATATTTTCTATTAATTTTCTCAAATATTTTCCTCAAGCTAATTTTATAAATTTTCAATTCATTTCTTAACCTATTTCTTTTAACTCTAAATAATTCTCATATCTTCATATTCATTGTGAAATATTTTTATCCATTTTTATCCAAAAATTCCATCTCAGTTCAAACATTTCAAAAAAGTTTCGCCCACAATTGCCAATTAGTGTGCCACCCCTGTTCTGTCCATTGATTCACTTGCTGAATATAAAGACAGATAGAATAACTCTACAAACTCTTCCATACAAGGTTTCTTTTGTTGGATTATATTAGGTATCCTCACAGTTATGTAGAGATGCATCTAATGTCCAATTCTTTGCATAGATAAAATCGTAGTAGATATGCTAGAAGGAGGCTGAGTTCAGGCAAGAGAGTGAAGGGACCTCCCACCATCCCAACAAAGGGTCAGTTCAGTGACCAGTCAGGATTACAGATGTGGCCACATGACATGGATTACATTTCCCAGGATACCTTAACTACATTTACCATGATGCATTCCCTTAAGGGGACAGCTCATAATTTCTAAGTAACTATCCAATTCCCATAGACTGACTGGGACAGCACACTCCCCACCTGGAATTGTAAATTCCACTATTAAAGGAAGAGAAAAAAAATTAACTGTAAACTAAGATAAGCAGTAGACAGTAATACTATGAATAGCAGATAACTATATAACTAAGATAAACAGTTAGCTATGTAATTAAGAAAATCAGTAAACATTAATAAAGCAACAAACAAAGAAAAGCATGCAAAGCTTGAGGTTCAGTCTTCAAGTTCGGCCTCTTGATGCAAGTCTGCTGGTCACCTCTGGTGGCCTTTTAGGGTGTACAGGTACTCTTGGCAGCATAGGTGAAAGTCTGCTGGTCGCTTCTGGTGGCCTTTTAGGATTGGAATGGTGCTCTTGCTTCCACAGTGTCAAAGGTCATCGGGAAGCTGTTGGAAAGCATGTTGCATAGGCATATGCCTATGTAGAGTGTCTTAGTGGGTGTCTGGTGGTTGTTGGCAGCCTTCCCTTAAGGGGACAGCCCATAATTCCTAAGTAACTATCCAATTCCCATAGACTGTCTGGGACAGCACAACCCCTATACCTTATATATCATTTAATTAGTTCCCCTTTAACTCCCAATGATCATTTAACTTTTCTATTATCACCTTAACAATTAATAACAATAATCTCCTAGTAACTACATAACATATATACCTTTTAAGTCAGATTCCACATGGTACTTTCCCCTTCAATTACATCAAAAACATTCATAATTTCAAAAAGAAAAATTAATCTGTTCAATTCATCATAAAAACGGATATTAATCTCATTACAATAATCCTCATGCTTCATTTCAACTATATTCTATACATTCATTAAACATAGTCAATAAACTTTTCATAATTTCTCTTTTTTTACATTTATTCCATTTATCTCTATATATAGTTTAACAAAAAACAAGTATTCCAATAACAAAAAAAATATCAGTTCCACTCTTTCATTTTAATAATCTATAGTTTCCTACTTTCAAAATAATTTGTTACTTCTAATGCATTTATTCTACATCTCATCACCTTGCAGAATCCCCTTTCTTAATTCTTAATTAACCATTGTCTCTATCTTTTGAATAAACAATTTCCTTTCATTTTTGTTTGATTTCCATATTTCTTTATTTCCTGGTTCCATATCTTTTTACTTCTTTTTCCATTCATTTTTCCTGTCTTTTCTTACTCCAGTTTTTATCTCTCTCCCTCTTTAAAGCTTCCTTCTGTAATTCTCTTTTCTGCTGTTTCCTTTTACTTTGTTTGGTTTTCAAAACACTCCCCTTTTTGATTGTCTCCTCAAATCTCCAGTTTTTAATTTTCATTATTTTCCTCCTTCGCTTTAATATTCGTTGCTCCAACTGTTCATTGAAAATGGCCTCTTTTTAATTAGCTCCTCCTCTTCTGGCATTCCTTGTTATTCTTCACACTCTAAAATCACCATTTCTTAGAACTGTAAAGCAAAACTAAATGACTTGCCTCTTTCTTGTAGCATTTCCTTCATATTTCTTAGTTCAATTTTTAATTCCAAAAAAAGTTTTGCCATTTTTAAACACTTCTGTTATATATATATATTTTCAAAGTTCCAATAACTCCAAATCTCAATTATTGTTTTTTGTTTTTCCTTTGACACGTTCAAGTTCAGTTTTAGTTATGCCTGTTTAGTGCCAAGATCATATATTTATCCAATTTAAACAGGTATCTTTTTCTAGCTTCCTCCTTTCAAAGTTCAAAGCCACTTTCAGCTGTCAAAAAAAATTGCTTTTCTTTACTTTCTCTGGTTGCTGTTTTAATTATCTCTCTTAAAAATTCCTTAAAATTTTAATTCCAGGTCCTTTGTGTTTAAATGTTGCACCTGATTAGCCTGGTTTTCATGCTGTTGTCTTCTTCACCACTCCTGCACAATTTTGCCCCGGTTAGTTCTTTCTCTTCAGGGTGGCCATATTTGACCACTGCTACAGCCATCTTTGGAGGGGAGTAAAATGCCTAGCTAGGGAGGGGAGATGCAGCTCTCCTCAACACAGCCGGCGGTCTCCCCATTCTTCACCACCCTTACAGGGTGGTTCTGGCCCCAAATGCAAGTGATCGGGGCCCTCTGATGGGAGAGCACAGATCAAAGCCATGGATGATTGCAGTTTCTGGTCCAACAGCAAGGAAGATTGACAATTGATCAAGTTGTTTACTAAATACAATTTAAAGTGATGTTATTCGTCTTTGAAGCACTAAATAATTTCAAATCTGACGATCCAAGCATCCTGTAGTTCCAGAGGCTTTCCTTTCTGGCACACAAGATACAATCTTCACCTGTCTTGCTGCAAGACTAGGGAACATATTTCCTTTGGAGTTGCATTGGTCCCCACTCTCTCAGCATTTTAGAAATCTATAAGGATGAATATCTTTCAGTGAGCTTTTAATAGTAGACTGACTTTAACATTGGTTTTATTTGATTTGTATCACATTTGTATAATTGATTACCTACCTTGAACAAAAAAGGAGGACTCAAATCAAATGAATGAGTGAGGGAAGGAAGGAAGGAAGGAAGGAAGGAAGGAAGGAAGGAAGGAAGGAAGGAAGGAAGGAAGGAAAGAGGGAGGGAGGAAGGGAAGGAAGGAAGTCTCTTTGATAATGGCACTACCAATAATCTTAAACAGGTTTTGGATGGTTATACCTTCATGTCGAAAATGCTTGATGTTACTGACATGTATAGCTTAAATTCATTTAAAAAGAGCAATTGGCAGAAGACAGTGATGCAAAAAAGAGCACCAGCATTCCATCTGTTTTCTTTGAAAATTTGACTGACCAGCAAGATTCTACTGTTGCTTTAATAATGACCCTGACCTAAGTAAAATACAATTTTTCCAGTTTCTCCTCCCTATCCCCTTCAACAATTGATGCCTCAATCACAATTTCCACAAACTTTTGCTTAGATATTAGAATTACAAAATGGACAAAAGAAGTTATAAATGATTCCCTATTGCTACTGTAAGTAAGCCAGTAAGCATACTGCATACTGCTAAATTGTATGAACAGAAACAAACATTGGATTTAGCTAATCAGGGTGTCAAACTGGTGGCCCACGGGCCGGATGCATCAGGCACAGGCTATGCCCACTCCCAAAACATCCTGAAACATCATGTGAAGGCAACGTGATGCTGTGAATTTGACATCTATAAGCTAGAATGCACTTACAGATGTTCCTCATTTACTGGATGGCAATCCAGATATATTTCTTCCAGGCATTTCTTGTCTTGTAAAGTTATTGGATTTTCCACTCATATAAAATCTTTTTTTTTTTTAATTTCATTTGGTTTTGGGAAATCATTATTTTCTTGCTACTTAACTAGCACATCATTGAAATTTTGAGTTCTACAACTAGGGTAAATTTAATTGTGATATGTACTACAACTTTCCTATGCTAAGCCCCTTTAGTGAATGGTGCAAGTTTGCCTTTATAAAAAGTGTTTATTAAAAAGCATTACAAATAAAAATGGTTCCACTCACACATCACATGAAAATGATGATAGTATTGTAATTACTAGTTTAGTGCCCGAGATTCCATTAATTTCATTTTCATCACATTTCTCCCCATCTTGACTGTAAATTAATTTGACCCTGCTGGTTATGAATTGACACAAGAAGTTGATACTGATATTCATGTATTCTTTTCTCCTATCCAGTGGATGTTTATGTACTTTTCTCCCTACATGCGCTATTTATAAGCATACAACAATGATTTTTTTCTCAAATATTTATGCCTCTACCCATACTGAGCACATTTTTGCATATTTTTGTGTCATGAAACATGCTGCACCATTCTGAGAAGGGGAAATTTCAGAGCATAGGCATTTCACTATAGCCTATTTATTTGAAGTTCAATGGATTTCAAGCTTCATTTCCTATCCATTTCTCATCAGTGCATAAAAACATCATTAAGGAGAAACTGTTGTACTCCTAAATATCTGAAAAAGCTGGAAATGTAATACCTTCCCAATAGTAATTGTCCTTTTGGGTAACATTGCAAGGTAATTAGAATACAAACAGCACATGAAAATATAGCTTGTTTGGATTTGTAGTAAATAATGGGTTGTATCCAAATTGACTTTGTGCAAGACAAGGCATCTTCTTGCCACTGAGCCAGCTGTGTGGGAAGCTACAATAGGTAAAGGAAAAAACAGGAGAATTGGGTGCTTCTCTCGTTCAAAAGAAAATGTTATTTTGTTGTTGTTGGGTTAGGGTTAGGATATAGATATATTTGGCAAGGAGTCTTGTAGAAGATGATATATTTTTAAAAAAGTGTAGTAGTGGAAACTAATGAAACCGAAGCCAATAATGACAGATTCAAAGTATTCTATGGTATATTCTGATTCAATTACATTCATCCACCAGAGGTCATTAGATGATCAAATGACACCTTTCTGAATTTTTTTTTTTAAATGTACTAAGTGGTTTGATGTGAACAATTAAAATCAGATGGTAGACATACTTTTTTTAATTTCAGAGTTAGGGCTCTGGAAACTTTATTTGTCCTATGGATTAAAATGTTCCATGTTGCTTAATGATTAAAGACAGTTACTGACTTGTTAGTTCCACAAATATATGAAATTAGATAATGTAAAATGGGATATTTTTTCCCACTAATGTATCCATAAAATTTTGAATCACACCAAAATTGCACCATATTTTTCCGAGATTTTAATTAGTTGCTTATACTAAAACTAGTCTTGTTTTATGTTTGAAATCTGAAAAATCTGCAAACATTAAAATTCAACACAGGATTCACCTAGGAAAGTCAAAACAAACAAAAAATAACACAAAACTAGTAACTAGGGATGGAAAATAATTAGGCCATGTATTCTGTTTTGAGTGGATTTGGTATTTCTGTTCCTAGCATATTTATGACATGATAAATGCTAGCAGAAATTAAATCCAAGTAACATTCAGTGTATTTGTAATAAATATTTAAATAAATCTAATCAAATTCTGTATGAGGCAATAATGATTTTTTTCTTTTACGTTTGTAACATTAATCCAATCATGACATTGTCGTTTAAGCAAACCTGTAAATTACTCTTGCATTTCAGAATTAAAAGAAAAAAAAGAAGAGGAAATCTGATCTAAGATTAATGCCAATCTGCACCTTTCCACTCAAAGCTAATAAAAATTCCAAGTCATTTACACTCAAAGTAAGTTACAATAAGGGTGACTTCTGATCATAACACTATAAATTTCTCTCTTCTTCTCAACCTTGTATCCTGCTTCCTAATTGCTCCAGTAAAGCTTTATAAAAGTTTTCAATTCAAATCAGCACGAATGTTTCCAAATTAATAGTTGCCCAGAAGTCATTTTGGGGAGTTGCAGTACATGGGTAGAGAAGGGTTAAGCTTCCTCCCCCACTATTATAATAAGGCTGTGGGGGAAACAGTGGGGCCTCCACTATTTCCAACATAAGGTTTTGTTTAAGTCTAATGAAAGTATTTAGGGAATGGGAAGCCATGGGGAGTCTATGGGTCACCAGTTTCTCACTCCCGACCTGGTTTATCTTTATTTCTCAACTTTGCTTACAATGAATGCCAACAATGGAAATATTTTTTTATAAAATTGTTTCTCCTTTTTCTCAAGATCTAAAAAAGGGTTGCGCATGCATACTCACATACATCTACCACACATATAGTGGGTTCAAATAAAGCACCACACATAGAAATGGTTGTCAAGTGAAATAAAGTTTTCTTTAAATGTTTGTAAAAACTTTTTTCCTTTGTTAATATATCAATATATATTAACTCTAATTGAGATAAAATGCAACATTTATGGTCAATTAATGTGAATATGTGTATGTGTGTGTGTTTTCATAGATTTTCAGGGGTACAGGTATGCAGGTCTTAGTGTGTTCAGGTCTTTTCCCATGTAAGATTGAGAGTATCTTGGTGATGTTTCGATGAGGTCCCACTTAGCATCTTCAGGCTGGTGCTTTCGGTTTCGTGCTCACACAAGCTTACACAAGCTTGCACAAGGTCGAAGCCAAAAGCACCAGCCTGAAGATGCTGAGTGGGACCTCATCGAAACGTCACCAAGATACTCTCAATCTTACACAGGAAAAGACCTGAACATGCCAAGACCTGCGTGTGTGTGTGTGTGTGTGTGTATTTGTATTTCTTCCCTAGTCAGGCTAGGAGTCATCTCTGATGCCCTCATTCAAATCTGTTCATCCATCCATCCAATCTAATTTCAAGCAACTTTGATTTTTCAAAGTATTGTCCTCAAATGTTACCCTGTTGCTCAGTATTCCTGGGCTTACATTCTTGTGATTTTATATATTTCATTCTCACTCAACACCTTTCTGAGAATTTCACTGAAGAGCTGCCTAAAATTATTTGAAATGAATCTCCCAATTTGTGTTCTCTTGGTGAGGAAGCAGACTTTACTCCCTGCAGCAAAACACTAGGTATATGGAGAAGAAATTTCGCTTGTCTTTTCTCAGGATATATTTTCAAAGAAGAACTTGGAGATCTGAAGAAATTACCCTACCATGTGACCTCTCTGGTTCCGATTTAGAGGGGTCAGTGGCAGGGGTAACTCTGCTCCTGTTGGGGAAGCAAATATGGAAATCACAGCCCAGAAGACAGAGAACAACATGTGCCGCCCCAGCAGAGCCTTTCAGGGCATTTCTTTATTTTAAAAGGCAGCCTTGTTCCAGGAGACAGACCATTTGTCAAAGTACAATGTATGTGAGAGGCAGGCCTGAGCTACCCACCTCTGGTCAAGAAGATGTCATTTTGATCCATTATTAGGGCAACCAGAAGGGTGCAGTATATTTATTTCCAAAATGTATACATGTTTTCATATGGAGCAGGATTTTAAGCAGAAGGAAAGTGGGAGCAAAAAAGAGACTTCCTCAGAATCCTGTCCTGTTCTTGCCCTGGAGAAAAAAGAAACGGGATGACCAAGTGAGTATTTTCCCTACTGGTAGGTGAGAGTTGCACCATGTGTCCCATCCCCCCTGCAGTTAGAGGCCCTGAAGTTCACAAGAGAACAAAAAGGAATTAGAAAGCAAGTGGCATGTGAGCTGCAGCTGATTTAAAATGATCAAACATCCAAGCCATTTGTTCCATTGTGGAAAGATACACCGGAGACGGGCAGATGGGTAGGTGTCTATATGTGAGTCCTGAGATGGCTGTTAAGAACAATGCAGCTCTTCTTATTGTGACATCAAAGATGGTACAAAGAACCAGAGTTAAAGCACTTTGTGGAGCTATTATAATAGGTAAGAGAGCTACATTCGGACTCTTCATTTATTTTCCTCAGAATTAGTTTTTCTAAGGCAAGCATGCATAAGCCAGACTCTTAAATTCATACACAATACTTCTGCTGATATCAATGAGACTTAAATTTGCAGTGCTTCAATTTAATTGAATAATACCCTTAAAATTTAAGTCCAAGATGTTTGGTTATTTAAATGTAGAAATGTATTTAAAGCATCAAATATAAGTGGCACTATATACACTTCTACTTTTTTAAAAAGGAAAATGCGAAATACATAATCAAATGAGAAATACATAATTAAACCATGGGCATTTTAACTTTGAGCACTGTTCTGAGTAAAGAACTACTAATATATGTGAAAAACCAAAAAATCTGAATTAATAATTAAAAAGAACACTTTGGTACTATAGCTATTCTGCATATTTTGGAGTTTCAAATCTGCAATGAAAAGTAGTAGATGTGAAAAGGTTTCTACCCAGAGCAGATTTGCAGTATAATCTGTTTTATTGCAAAGCTGCCTTCTCTAATTCGGTGTCACCTTAACCTTACATTGAGTAAAGTTGCATTGGTGAGAGGGTGTATTTGATTTTAATGGAATTTACTGCCACAAAAAATGCAAACATAAAAGAGCAGCTACATAGGCTGTTCATTTTGAATTATTTGGTTTAAATTCCCACTGGGGGTTGGATATATGGCATTCTACAATGCATAAAACAACAAACTGACACGTTTTTTCTTTCACACACTCTGTGCAAATGTATCTCTTTGTGTAATAGGCAGATGATGTTAATTAGTTAGGTGATAAGCAGAGGTGGGTAAATATTTGGATTGTACTTTCAGTAAGATTCTTTTTAAAATAAAGCTATAAACCTCAAATAAGTTTAAGATTTAAAAAGTCTGAAGGAAGGAAAAACTAACAGCATTCTCTTCAGTACTCTCAGTTTCTAAAAGTCTGGGCTTGACTTGTGTCTGCCACAAGCTTATGTCTGTCACTTCTTCGGCCCTTCTCCTTTTGTTCAGCAAGAACATGCAAACAGGTACAGCTTTGACCTCTATATGAAGAATGATTGACTCCAGTCAGTGCTGCTAAAGGACAATTTTGGAGACAAGAATGTATTTTAAAAATGATTTATTTTAAAAATAGAAATATTTCTCTCTAAAGAGGCAGAAGAATTTGAAATATCTAAAGGACAAAGTTTTAATTTTCAATTTTTTATTTTTAATAATATATAGCCATTGGAAATTATCTTCATAAAAACACTGAGAAACTGACAGAAACTTTCAATTTTAGTTCCCCACTGAATGTAGATTAATAATGAGGCGATGATAAAGAATAAATGTACTTTAGGGACTTGGAAGTGATTTTCAGCAAACTTCTTGAAAGTTTGTCACAACTTCTTCATTAAACAATTTTTAAAAAATGTTCTTTCTCTAAACAAAAACCTTGCTCAATAATAATACTGTTAATTTGTGGGACACAGCACTAAGGCTCTTTCAAACAGTTCTCTCCTTAGAAATGAATGTCTATTATGGAACATTCACAAAACTCTTTGATAGTTTGCTGATTTCCATGACAAATGTCTTGAAATAAGATAAATAAGTTTAAAATAAACTGATGAAACTCATGAAGCTCAGTGGTTAAAAAGTAATCTTCCTAAAACAAAGTAGCTAATAGTGTATATTTTTAACATATAGTGACATAAAGAAAACAGTGATAATAAAATCTTCTTTCCCACTTAGGGAAATTGTTATTTTGGATAATCATTTAGAAACTCTGAAACTATAAATGGACCAACTTTTTTTTTTAATCTGGATCAAGAGCTAAACAAACTTCTGGTAATTATTTTGCTTTTCAAATGGTTTGGGTTTATTATTTTAACAGCAGTGCTGCCTTTCTGCTTCTCAGCATTAGGTGGTAGTGAATGTCTGCCATAAGGGGCTTTATTGTTAATCAGCATTGCAGGCTGAGAGTGAGTAAATTTGTATTTACCGTGCCTAGGGACCATCTCTCCGGTGTTGCTTCAGGGCTGCTCGAAGAAGGTTGATTGGCTGATAAGTAGTAATTGGATGACTACATGCGATTACATCTTCCTGGGACATCATATTTTCAGCTATTAATAAATTAATTTGATAAATATAATACCAGTATTTTATGCCTTCACATTTTAGTTTTTATGGTACTTAGAATGGTAGTTGAGATTGGCTGTTTGAGAAAATTATTTATTATTGTTATGTAAATTATCTGAGAAGTAATGAATTGAATTGAAGACTGGGTACGAATGTGTCATAATGCATATATTAGGCAGTATAATTCATTTTACAATATGAGGTAATTTCCTCAAGGAAATCCTTTTTATCAGGATAAAAAAGTCATATTTTTAATGACAACGATTTGACTCTTGTGTAATTCTTTGAATTATATAAAATGTTAAGCCCCTGTCACACTGCACCTATACGGATGGAAAGGGATGTAAAATGGAAGAAAAAACACTTTGCCATCCGTTGGGTTAACGCGATTGCTTCTTTCTGTACTCACTGCCTCCATTTTGCTTCCTCCTCTATCTGTCCAGCATCCGTCTAATTGACATTTCATCTGCTTCAGAATGTCTGTGAGGGCTGCCTGCAAAACTTTTGAAGCGGAAAATGTATCCAATGCTCGTTCTGCATCCCTACGGCATTAACGGGGGAATCCGTTCTGCATCCATTACGCATCTGCTTATTCCACTAAGGCTCCGCTGCACATCCGCCGCAACTCAAATCCGTTCCAGTTGGTAAACGGACGCAGGGAGGAAGCAGAACAGACACGGCCAGCATGGTAGCTTGGACGGAAGAATAGGATGGAAAGCGGATGCAAATCTGCATCTGCATCATCCGCTACGATCCGCTCTGCCATCTCTACGCATCCTCTAACGGCTATCCTTCTACGCATCCTCTACGCATCCTCTGCGGATTCGCTCTGCAATGCTCTACGGCATCCTCATATTACATCCGACTCTGCATCCGCTTTCCATCCGCCCTGCGTCCTTCTCCCCGTCCGTTCTTTCCGCTATTACGCTCTGGTTTATGCAAATATTTTTGCCCCTTTTGAGAGCGGAATAACAAATGGATGGAACATTTTTCTCGTCCGCTGTGCTCCTTTTTAAACAAAACGTTTTGCAATTCCGTTGGGCAGTGTGAACAGGCCCTTTAGCATTAAATTAGTCTATTTTTGTATATAGTTGAAACAAAACATTCATTTTTTTTCCAAACATAAAAAATTATGTTTATTAAAAGTCAGCATAGAAACCTTTACAACACACACACACACACACACACACATACATACAACACACACACAGACACAGACAGATATACACAGGGTCATTACAGAATTGTGCTACTGGTCTCTTCTTGCAGTCTTTTTAAAATACATTTTGAATGCTCATCCATACATGTTTTTTGAAATGTATTCATTGAAAAAAATGTTGCTGTTAGCTAAAAGAATTAAAATCACTTTATTGTGATATGATAAACAAATCTGCATATTCATTTTTCCCTTGTATGAAAAGGAGATGGTACACCTTTTGGCTACCTAATTTCTAAATATCAAGCAAACACCTTGATTTCAGAGCTGGTATCTCAGCTATTTGAAGAAAAATTCAAGAATTGTCTTGGGTTTCCTCAAAATGCCTAAAAGGGGGAATAAAGAACTGTAGTTGGGAACCTTTTGTTTTTTTTTTTAATGTTCTCAATCTTGACTTTGACACTGTTAGAAATTTTTCTGTGTATTATAATATGCTATCCATGCAATTTCCAAAACTAGTATAGCTAGTTGCAATCAAATACCTCGCAGATTATAGTGGTAGCTTGGAACTCAACTGCTTTGAAATTCATAGAATTTGGGATTCAACACATTTTGATGTGAAATTTTTCCCCTGGTACTCATCATTTGTTTGGTACTTAACACACAAGCTAGAATTTGTTACTGTCAGCTGTCTTGTGATTATCTTATGGGGAAGGTTTTTTTCATACTCATCATGCCTCCCAGAAACAATTAACAATGAGTACCAAGGTACCAATGTAACTAGATTTGGTCCGCTTTTTAGTTCTGGTTTAAAAGAGAGTAAAGTGTAGCTCACCTAATGTTGTTGATAAAGTCTCAGCATTTATTAACACTTCTTGCTGACACTATTAAGAGTTGTGACTAAGTATCATATAAAAACCACGATAATCCCACCCTTGTATAACACAAATCAAAGTTCTTTCATTATATGGACAGATCCTATAAATTGCCTCCCAAAGTATGAATGCTCCAACACTGGAAGTTTTTAAGAAGAGATTGGACAACAATCTGTCTGAAATGATATAAGGTTTCCTACCTGAGAAGGAGGTTGGACTAGAAGATCTCCAAGGTTCCTTCCAACTCTGTTATTCTATTCTATTCTGTTATAAATTTGTATTCCATATTCCGCCATTGATTCATGAAGTAAATCCCTTTCTTTGCCTGCAGAGGTGTATTATAAATACCATAGCTGTACCTGGTCAGAATATACTATATTAAAGACCTTTTGATATAAGAGAAACTTCATATTTGAAATCATTTATTGTGACTGTAAACCATTTCTGCTCACTTTAGTTAAGGAGAAGGTTCTCAAGCAGCATATTATTTGATGAATTTTTCTTCTCTTGTGATTTCTGACCTCACAACTGACACTTCAGATGTTCCTTCCTGTCTTCCTTTGTTTCAAGTTCATAAGTCCATTGACTTCCCTGCAGCCTCTAGATTTGCCTTCTCACTGCAGGCAGTCAATCATATCAAACTGAGCAAAAGCCTCAAAGCAAAGACATTGGATATGGTGAAGAAAATACCATGAACTGTAAATCCAAGATGATGTCTACTTTATGAAAAAAATTGCCTAAAGACACATTTTTATTCCCCAAAGCATCTTTGCAAAAGCATTTATTACTGATCCTAATTCTTCTTGCAAACTTAGTTAATACTTATGGATATCTTTTGCATACAGAATAGTACATGTGCTGTTCGGATGACGTGACTTGCTGTCTGATGTATCACTGAGCTCTGAAAGCTACCAAGTGGAGGAAGAAAAGCCCAAAGGGATATTCAGTCTAAAATAAAATTATATGATACCTTTTAAAAATGTTATGGCCAATGAATATTCCATAATGAAGCTGTACCATATCCTTAATGAAACACGACATATGCAAGATTTTTGCCTCTGCTTGCCCAATTGTCTTTCTTTTTTGGGGAAGCAGAAGCATTCTTCTGTTGGGATAGTAAAGAATCATGTCTGTAATTCACGATACTGGGATTATATCTATATTATTTAATAAATAAATTGGGAAAAACTAGTCCCAACATCACTTTTGATCATTTTGTTTGCCAGATAAGGTCTCAGGACTACACCCTTACTTTGGAAGGTGTTTTTTTTCCCACTCCATGTCAATATGGCAGAACTGTTTGAAAAAAATCTGAAGGCCTTGATACATGCTTTGGTAAAATGGAAAAATTACTTGCTTTTGGAATTTGTGCCTTCAAAAAGATCTATTTTTGAGGCATATTTTACATGTTGTTAATGTGCTTTGTAAATCCATAAAGCCTCTTTTGTCTAAAAATGAGGGAGGCATGCCCAACAGATGGTACCACCTGGTGCTTCTTTTTAAAAAGTGTGGTGGTGGGGGGCTGTTGTCTCTAGTTTAAATCAATCCAACCATGCCTTTCTCTAAGAAGAAGTGAGCATCTATGTGGTTAAGATAATCAACTTTTGTTTTGGGGGAAATGATTGCTGCTTAGCATGGGCAGAGTATTATCCGGGCTACATAAAATGGAATATTTAATTAGACTGGGTTAAACTGTAGCAAGTTTACAGCTCTTGAAAACAGGATAGGTAACCTGTGGACTTACAGGCATTGCTGAATTTAAATTCTCAATAGTTCTGAACTACATGGCCAATGAGAACGCACACCGGGGACTGAGATCTGACCTTTTTGAGAGGCTGGATCTCTAACTATAAACTGTCCAGCCTATACATTTCTAGAAGAGGCCTTTCTGAAGGTGTCCCCTTTCTATCTGGGTACATGGGAGAATGCCTTTTTCAGCATTACTCTCAGGATGTAAAGTGAAATGCAATACTGTAGATGGATGCCTCTATCCCTCTGGAATTAACAATAACAGATTCCCATATACAGCTACTATTTTCTGAAGTAATTATATTGCCACCTAATGTT
This sequence comes from Laticauda laticaudata, assembly GCA_004320025.1. Lineage (NCBI taxonomy): Eukaryota > Metazoa > Chordata > Lepidosauria > Squamata > Elapidae > Laticauda > Laticauda laticaudata. The sequence continues at coordinate 34,283 of BHFT01050177.1, read as the reverse complement.
CCTAAAAACTAACAAATATAATCTCGAATGAAATGTCTCAATCAAGAGGCATACAAAGATAATTTCTGATGCCCTTAGCATATAGAACCCTTTCATGGGGGATGGCTCCAATTAGAATCCAATTAAAAATCCATGCTTTTAATGTGCAATTTACAAATGTACCAATTCACTCAATTAATAGCTTCAGCCCTAGAAGGTTCTTATTCTTTTACTTGGGGAAGTTGAAAGGGAAGACATTGGCAAACCAGGATGGTAGACTAGCTGTTCCTTTTTGTATTTAAGCTCTACGGAATCACATTATTTAGAGAAATAAACTGTAGTGATGCTGATGGGGAAAACCTACCTTGCAAATAAATTCAACCAGATTAAGATTAATTAGCAGAGGAGCCCCTTTATCCTTTGATTAAATTTCAGCACTCATAGGGATCCAGGAAAAGATAAAAGACGAATCACTGAATTACATTTACCAAATGCTAGAATGCATAGCAGCGAGGAGGGGAGTATGAATTGGTCCAAAAACATAGAAATCGCAGTGAAAAGAATTCCTCCCAAATTCAACTACCACTTCCATTTTTATTTTGCAAACCTTAAATATGACATTCAAAACTGAAACTGTCATTTTAAACCTGAACAGATGATGAAATGTATTCTCTGTTAGGCATTCAATATTTCTGAATTTTTGCTTTACTTCCCATTAAAACTATTTCATGGAAACTACTGATTCAAGAGTGGGATGTTTGAATGACCCCAAAATGAATACAGGGAGAAATACGCCAGTGCTATAATCAAGACTGACCTTTAGACTTAACTCTTCCTGGTAGGTCTCAAAGGCTTCTGCTTCAGTTATTAATTTTGGAACTTCATCAATTTTCTTTTTTTTCCCTCTATCATCACTATCTCTCTTTTTTTTTTAAGTGACTAATCCACCTTTGGAAAAGCCTTAGATAAGCCTTTTCTTTATAAGTGAATATATTTTCAGTACTGTAGTGATTGAGCATGTCGCAAAATAAATGAGAAACAATACTTCGGATTTAATTAGAAGGAATTCAGGTAAATCACTCTCCATTACATGAAATCTGATGGAACCTTCAGCTGGCTACTTCCAAACAACAGGGATGTCAAAGTTTTTCAGAGATGAGGGCTTGAAATGGGTGGATTCTAATAAATGCAGCAATTTTCTCTTCAGGCAACTCCAAACTAATCATAGATTATAAATATGCGTTACTAGTATTAGACTTTTGAAGTTGAGAAGTTTTAGTGGAGGCCTCCACACAGTCACATAACGCTCTCATGGGTACTTGTGAATCATCAGAATTTTGATCTTTTCATGGTTCCCAGCTGAATTTTCATTTTAGGAAAACTAGTCTTCTTTATAAATCTTAGCATAAACCCTAGCTGGAAGGATGGGATTCTACTGGTTCAGTTGGGTGAACCAGATGTTAAATTTGCATCTGGTTTACCAAACTGGTATTTGAACTGACTGGCTGGCCCCACCCATCCTGCCCCTCCCAGGAGTCTCCACACGGCCCATCTACGATGCAGGTAAGTGCAGGGTCTGCGCAGAGGCTCTGGAAGGGGGGGGGGGGAACAGGCCTTCTGGAAGTCCAGAAGCTTGTATCCAGCTTCTGGAGGGCCTCCAGAGCCTGGCGGAGGCAATTTTCGATCTCCCAGAGACCCAAGGGAAGTCTCTGGACCCTTGGGAAGGTGAAAAACAACCCTCCTGGAAGTTCTGGTAGGCCATACCCACCATGGCCACGCCTACCCAGCAACTTGGCAGTGAACTGGTTGCTGGGATTTTTGAATCCCATCCCTGCCCAGTTGGAATAAGTGGGAGGCCCAGGCACTCTGAATTTGCTGTGAATTATTCAATTATCAACACTTGAATTGTGCAATTTATTTTTGCCTACATTCTATTGCTGCTAAGCAGTAAGAGCTGCCTTAAAAGGCATTAGGAAGACAATATTAATAACAAAACAAAGAATACAGTAACAAAATAGAACCATTGCTATATGGTTCAATTGGTTCAATTACTAAATGGTATATGGTTCAATTGGTTAGTGATTATCACAAGAAGTAGATGACTATTGTGATGTTTGTGTGGTACGTGGTAAGTTGTCATTATAAAGAAATGAAAGCATAGCCTTCATTGTAACGAAGTTTATTTCTGATGTCTATTTGTTAATTTAGCTGCAAAAATGGTAACCATTTTGAGGGTTTGGTAAAATAGGTGCATATGTAAATTTGGTTAAAGGACAAATTATTCAAAAGTACATTATTTTAATTGGCTAACATTTTAATTGATTATATTTATGTGGTACCATTATATGGTAATAAAAATAACAGTAGTGTTGGAATTCTATGGATAATCTGCCTCTAAATATAATTTATTTCAAGATTCAATTACCTTCCAGACATTTTGAAAAAATCTGCTCATTGCATATAGAAGCTTTAGTTCATTCTGCATAAATTCATAACTGGCTGCTATTCCTATTGCAACAGCCATAAAAACAGTTTAGCAATACCCAAAGTTTAACATTGCTAAGCAAGGCAGTTGTACATAACTGCATCATTTATGGAATGACATCATGGTTTCTGTGCCATCATTTTGACATTATTATAACTTCTCATGAATACTTAGTATTCTCATGAATAGTTAGTATTTAAAGTTAGAGTGTCTTTATAATTCATACACAGTATTTGGAATCTATGGTTCTAAAATTTCTAGGATAGGTACTAATCTCAAACTCACTCAGTTGAGAACAATGTTTTTCCCCAGTAAAATATTAAACATAAATAGGATAATTGGTATCATGCTACAAGAACGAAGGCATCACCATTTTCCAAAGACCTGGGCTATATGAATGAAGAATGGCTTGGCTAGGAATTGAATTTAGGCTTCTCAAGCTGACCAAATTCTCACTTGTTTGGACTAAAAAAATACTTCAGGCTGTATTTACCAAGCATAGTAAGTTTAGAGGCATAATTATTGATCAGGATTTTATCAGCATCTTATCTCTATACTGATTAGTTTTTAACTTTGTAACTTATGTGTGGTCTGTATCCAAAATGGTCACCATATGTGAAGTCCAGAAATTGGAAATAATAACTCCCTCAGATCTTAATTTCACAGTTTCCAAAATGCCAGTGGGTGAAAATTTTTGTATTCAAGTGGCACAATGAGATACAAAACTTGATTAAACCATAACAGAAGAAGACAGGGTGTTAATGCCAAGCTCTTTAGCTTAGTTTGATGTTTGGACACAGCCTCAGTGGAATATATGGTAGACTAGTAATATTGTACAATATGTGCTGATATTGCAAATCAAAGAAAATAAAGACCAGTCTATTGGTGTCACTGTGAAGCCACTTGCCCAAAATTTGGAAGCTCCCTTCCCTGCCTTATAATTATAAATATAAAGAAGAAAATGGGATTGTAAATAGATGTGCCATAATTGGTTTGGTTAGTCCTACAGTTCAATCGTACAATTGGACTGCTCAAAGCTACAGCTCATAATGGAATTAAGGATTAGAGGATATGTTCTGTGAGGAATTATGTAGTGAGAGTGATGTTTAATTAGAATACGAGAGAAAATGAAGTTACATCTCTTCACTGTACACTGCATTCAAAGGAAGAATATTCAAATGTACTTGTAATTCAAAAGGAAAAAAATTCACAAAGAATAACATGTAGTTTGGCCCTAAAACATCCATTATAATGAATTCTGTTTTTAGTTTATACTCCTGAAGTATAGTAAAGTATCATATGAGGATAGTGGTATAATTTTTAGAGTACATGTCTTAATTTTAATGATCAGCGCTTATTTTTTGAATTTGTGTGAACATGTGGAGATTATTGATATCCCAGTATCAACTTCCCTGCTGAAATTGAAATTTTCAAACCCTTATTTGTGTACAGCCAGGTTGGATGCTTGGTGCAGAGTAGCTTGATAGAGAAATAGAGGTAGTATTCTTTTTGAATGAAAGCACAGTGAAGAAAGAGGAAGCCCACTAATTTAAAGAAGAAAACTGAAATGGCACAAGACAGAAAGGAAAGAATGGACAGTGTGAAGGCCCTAATAGATGCAAATGAACTTCATAGCCTTGAGAAATACCAATGTCTATTTGATGTAGGTTATAGGAAACTTTTTCTTGCTGGGCTTTATCATAGTAAAGTTTTATGTTCTAGTCAAAAGCTCATACTCCTTGAGATACAACTTATAATTTAGGCCTCCAAGAAGTATTCTGAGAATCTTTCAAAATAACCATGGGGAGAGTACTTCTTTTACTCTCTTAGGCCAGTAATGAGGAACATGTAACTGTCCAGGTGTTCACCTGAACAAAGTTCCCTCTCCACATTGGAGACTTTTTTTTTTCAAGCTTGTTATAAAGGACTAGCTTCTTTAGGCATGAGAGGGGATATGCATGGAATCTAAAATGAACACATTCTGCACAAAAACTAAAATGGCTTTATGTGCTTTGCACTATCAGATAATCCATACAAAAGCTAGTTGAGCCAGGACTACCAAATGTGTAGAACCAAAAGAAATCTCTGATGTGAGTGTGGGGGGTTTTTTTTTCTCTAAGACACACCATTCAGTAAATAACTAGAGGAAACACCTCAAGGCCCCAAGGTGTCTCTGAGAGGGAGTTTATGAGCAGAAGTTAACTTCTGAGTCCCACCCAATTCCTAAAGCTCCTCCGATTTAGGATGTCTTCATGCAAATCGGTGTATTATGTGTCCAGTCCTCTCTATATAAAAAACGCTAAATCTGACATCTTATAATATTTTCATATTAAGTAACTACAGAGAATATTTTGGTAAGAGTGTTTAATCTCAAATGTTCAATTTTAATCAGCTTGAACTATGATCTGTCTTTCCCTGAACTGAAATCCACCAATCAATTCTGCTTTATCTCCCCCCCTCCCTGTTTTTCTTACCCAAGGCAATACCTTTTGTAAAAGGGTATTTATTTTTAATGGATTTTTTAATGAATTTTTCAGTCAAGCTATTAATAATGCCATTAATTATAGGCAGCTTATATTAAAGTGCATGCTGGCCTCTTAATCCTGACCCCCAGCTATTGGCTTGTAGCTAATCCAGCCTGGTGTTTGGTAGTGCAGGGCAGGCCTTAGCCAATGTCTGCTGGCAGACATGATTAGAAAGAAGACAGAAGTCAGGGATAAGAAGGTGCAGGGGAGGGAATAGAATTTTTAGGGACTATGTTGCCAGAGGGTGGAAGTTTAAAACCAGATGATATGTTAGTGTTGTGGGGATAATCCCAGAGATGCAGTGCCAGCACTTTCAGCAAGAACTTCCCCTGCGGAAGATTCGCCTCCCAGCTCTGGTCTGCTTGATAACCCAAAGGAGTACTGGGCCGATTTAGCCAGGGCTGTTAGATGTGCCTGCTGTTCTCCTTCTACTGGTTCTAAACTAGCAGATAGAAACACAGAAGCTGGTCTCTCCCTTGCTCCTCTTCCCCGGGGCTCCAAAAGGTGTTCCTTATCAGCAGGTTAAAGATAATGGGGCAATTTTCCTGTCAGAGAAAGTGATTCCCTGCCAAGGAGGGCTGAAAGTGTACTCAATAGAGCTTTTCCTTCAATTAGGACCACTATAATTGTTTTCTGCTGAGCAGACGAGGACTTTCTAGAATGGACTTTCTAACTGTTCTCTGGGACTCTTGTGAAAAGAAATCTGGTTTTTCAGGATGATCAATTCTTTCACCATTTGCTTCTGCTGCGTCCTTGTTTCCCATCAAATAATTTGACTGGGTGAGGGAGATGCTAGAGGCAGTTGTAGATTGCAGGAGGGGGGTTATGTGCAAGGCAGCAAAGTGTTTGCCCCATTTTTCAGTACTTCCCAGCCTTGTCATGCACCCATGCGATGCTCAGATGAATCTTTTAACATGCTGAAGAACCATTTTCTTATTCAGTGAAGAAAAATGTCCTAGACCCTACTTTTTTTTATTCAGTTGTTCTCTTGAAAGTTTTTGCTATAAAAAGCAGCTTTAAAAAATGTTTTGATGGCCATGGATCTTCCCACTCAGCAGAAGAAACATGTTCAATTAGTGTCTCAGCCATTAGCCACCCAGTTAGTCTCCCTTTGGAAAACAGGTCAGAATTTCTTATTCTCTGCTCGGTATGTTAATCATAAAACTGGTATCGCCATTTTATAGCTGTGTAATACCAGTCCCCTTTGGCAGATCTATTTTATTTGGATAATGATGTGAAATTTAAGATCTACATTTCAATTGTACAAAGCCATAGGCAGTTGTCAATTTTAGTGGCAGATATAGACTTGGAGCTAAATTCCTGTGCACAAGCAAAAAATTCCAACAAGCACAGCACAATCCTAGTCCCTTAATAGAAATGCATTTTCTCCTGTTGAGAGGCTGTATTTTTGAGCTGTACACCACAAATCATTCATGTTTTATTTATTTTCAACTAGATGTTTTGTAACCTGAATTATCTTTGCGGAGGATTTTGGAATGGGTTTGGAAGGTGAAATATTTCAAATGATCAATGTGATAAAAATGTGGAAACTGTATATTACTAGAGCACTAGTTTATAGAATATTATAGTATATATATATTGTATTATTTACAATACTATGCTACAATATATTGTATTATATATAGTATAATTTAATATACTATATTGTGTACTATACTATACTCTAATCTGTATCAATAATATATAAGGGATTATATTATTATTTATACTAACAACAATCTGTTTTACAGATATATCACATCACACTATAGATAGCTTTCGTGCAGAAAAGAATAGTATCAATTTTTCAAATATCCAGCTTAAAAGTACCCAATTCCTCTTCTAGAGAATGGGGGAAAGCCTTCTGCTAGGCAGGGGAATTGATAAAGATAGAGGTAGCTGCAACCATGTGATTTAACCCCCTGAACTTTTAAAGTTCCAATCAATTTGTAATCTAATAAAGTGCATTCCAGTCTTGCTTGGAAGCAATGGTCCTGCTTAAACTCTTCAGTTGGAAAGAGGCACAAAAGAGCCTTGTTGGTTGTGGCATCTTTAAATTTGGAATTTTCTTTTTCTTTTTTTCCCCAGAGGGGCTTTCCTGTCTCTTACCTGACTTTATTGTGTCAGCTTTTTCAAGTTAAGGTTTGTTTTCATGGGGCTTTTATTTCTCTGGCAGTCTTTTCTGCATTTATTGCCTTATTGATTTCTTATTGGTTTTCATTGATGTTATGTAAATTACTGCATTGGTAAGTTTTAAATTTCTTAAATGAATCAATGAGAAATAAGCCCTTATTTCTATATTTGAATTCAGGAAGGAATTAATTTGCAGCAAATTAAGGTTGTTGTTTTTTTTAAGCTAACTGTATTCTTGTTTTGGGAATTCCTATTTCTTTTTAAGAACAAAATTTGGTTCATGTCTTCAAACTGCTTTTCAACACCAGACCAATTAACCTTTGAGAAATCCAAATCAATAGTAAGAGAAAGAATTAGGGACACTGATAACCCAAATGATATTATCAGTGCTTCTGTCTCCAAATCTGAGATAGCCACAAGCCAGAGGTGCTATTCAACAGTTTCTGACCAGTTCTGGAGAACCGGTACTGAAAATTTTGAGTAGTTCAGAGAACCGGCAAATCCCACCTCTGACTGGCCCCTCCCCCATCTATTCTCTGTCTNTACTGAAAATTTTGAGTAGTTCAGAGAACCGGCAAATCCCACCTCTGACTGGCCCCTCCCCCCTCTATTCTCTGTCTCCTGAGTCCAGGCTGATCGACTGGGTCTTCTTTGGTTGCCTTGCACAGGAGGACGGAGTTGGAAAGCAGGTTAGTGAGGTGGGGAGGGAATGGGATTTTGTAGTAGCCTTCTCCCAGGAGTGGGGTGAAAATGGAGATTTTGCACTATCCTTCCCCTGCCATGCCCACCAAGCCACCATGTCCACCACCTACCAAGCCAAGCCATGCTCACCAAGCCATATCCACAGAATTGGTAGTAAAAATATTTGAATCCCACCACTGCCACAAGCCTTCTCCAGCAAGGAGAACTGAACCCTAAGCAAATATGAATGGACCTTTTCCAGAGCTGGCTTTGATGCCCTCTTATCAGTTCTACTGGCAGGAAGATTTCATGGAACTTCTTATTTACAGACACTTTACCCTTGTGGACCCAGGAGGTAGAAGCCCTTGCTTATGTCTTGTTTATGACATAATGAGGACATTATGTCTTATGTCCTCATATAGTGTCCTTTTTGTTCCATATTAACATATTTCAAATAGACTATTCCTATTGGTCAAGAAATACTAGAAGCTCATTGGTTCCTGTCTTGACCGCCTGATTGGCCAATAATAGCTAACTATATTGGCCAACTCAGCGGTGGAAAAAATAAGTCAGCCGTCATTTGGGCCACTTAGCCCGTTGAGCAGCCTCTCTATAAAAAGATGCTGCCATGGCTCCTGGTTCAGATGGACTTTCTCGCACGAAATAAAAGAGCTGAAGTTACGCTGATTCCATCCATTTCTTCACGAACACAACACTGGCGACGAAGTGGGGATTTTGAGAGAGGAGACCAGATCAAGCACGTGGCACGAGAACGAACGCAGATGAAAATGGCCAGTGCAACGGGTGCAGGAGAGTACGCACCGCCCAATTAACTGAGGTGTCCAGGAAGTTCTAGATGCCTGTGTGCCTAGTACTGTGAGAGCGCGGGTCACATCACAAAAGATATGCCGGACACCACACCAAGCTACATCCCCGATGATTAGAGAACAACACACCACCATAAAACTTAAAGATAGACAAACGCCTGGAGCCGTGAGATGTCGCGGAAAGCAAAGGCAAGTGGCTAAACTGAGAAACTAAAAAATATATGGAAAGAAAGAATAAAAGGAAAAACCCACCCCACGAACTAATACCATCATTCATCAGGCACTCTAACAGCAAACAAGGTGGACCGAAAATAGTAACATTGTGGCGCAGTCCGAATTTGAGGCCAAGAATGTAAAAGGGAGGTAGATTCCGGATCGTACCTAATTGATGGATGTAATGGGATACCATTAAAAACTATGTATTGCACATTGGCAGAGGCTGAACTAAACACAAATCACTAATGCTAAAGGACTACCAGGGAAGTAGAATACCGGTAGTCGGACTCGGACATTTTCAAATAACTTTCAAAGATCACAAGAAAATCTTGTCGAACAACTAACTCAGCGGTAGACACGAAACCGACCAATCTATGGTGACTCGAGTGGTTCAAAGCCTCTAGGAATCCGGAGTGACTGCGGTTAACACCATCGCCGACAAACAGACTGTGAGGGAGAACCTGCATGCAGGGAGTTCAACAGGAACATCTATAACGAGGAAAATTAAAGGCAAGTACCGAGGAAAGTCGACCCTATTTCATTTAATTTGAAATCCAACAATAGCTCCAGTTAGGCTGAAGTTGAGGCGCAGTCCCCTTCCGCACTAAAACCAAGATTGATGAGGAACTTAACAAACTATAGCACAAGGCAGTTTTGGAACCATTGGACCATGCCAAATGGGAGACCCCAATTCCCGCGTGACCCCAGCGTTAAACCAGATGGGTCAGTGAGAATCTGTGGGAGCGGGAGGATACTACAAAGGGCTACCTAAACCATGCGCTACAACAAAGCATGTATCCTGTTTGGTAGTGCAACATCTATCTGCACTCATTGACGGGAGAGGCAAGGTTTTCGCAAAGCTCGGACCTTGCCCAAAGCTTACAGACAATTGCCAGTATTGCCCCTGGGGTAATCCAAAGGCCTAAATTGCAGGTGGTTCCATTACAGGGGGTGAGAACCAGGAGGCCTAGTATCCACATTACTTTGATGAGCATGCTAGTGTCTAGCCTAAGCGACTGAGACAACCACTTAGAAGCACGCCTCTTCAGAGTGGTAATTTACAAAGGTTCCAGAAGCGGGACTCAAGGTAAAAAAAGAAAAGTGCCAATTAGCCACCTCCAAAAGTCGAATTCTTGGGAGGTTATTTCAAAATCAGACCAAAAAAGGCTAGCTAGCCCCACAGAGAAAAAAAATTAGGCCCACTCAAAGAAGCGCCTAGAACAATAAGAAAAACAACGGGAAGTTGGCAAAAGCATTCTTGGGACTCTATAAAATAATTTTATAAATTTTTCTGCCACAACCAGAAGCAACGTATGGGTAGATGACTCATCACATAGCTTTTGGACAAGAACCACCTGGACCTGTGAACACTGAGAGACATGCAAGTTCCAAGAGGGAGGTAAAAGATCCTAATCACCTTTTGACTCGAGATATTAAGTCAAGTGTTTTATTAAGTGAACACTACTATTAACAGTCACCTCGAGCAGTCTAACCATTTGGTCAATCGGAGTCATACTTAGCCACATCCTGCGTGATGGAGTAGAAAGCATCTCCGTATCCCCTGTTCTACTCCAAAAACACATAAAATCAAAAACTGAACGTAACTATAGTCAACTTGGAAACAGAGATGTCAGTAGCAGCAATATCTTGATTGATCAAAAATCGTGTTTTCTACAAAAATACCTTTACGGTGTAGGACTTTTACCCTTGTCCTACAGAACCACCAAACCCCTATTGTTTTATTTTATATATATCTCTATATATAATATATATCTCTTATATATATTATATCTTATGCACCGCGTAAGAGCATAATATGTGTCCGGATTCCTGCAGCTTTACACTAATGTATTCACAATCCGGAGCAAATATTTATTTGTACCCCATGGCCGATGCATTGAGCCTGTACTCCAACCTACCAGAACAGGAACTGATCCCTAAGGGCACCAGAGACCACATACAACACGCCTACAGCATGGAGACATTTGCAAATCCCTACCATAGACTGCATCGGACCGAGTTGCGAGATAATGCAAGTAGACAAAACCTCCCTATCATAAGTCTTAAATATCCAGCGGAAAGAGGATTAAGATTTAGTCTTAGTTACAATGAAGTTGTCATAATAGCCCGCCCTCAATGCGTGCCTCCAAAATTGATGACAGCACATTAACTTTTAAATCTTCTTAAGAACAGGGCCAAAGACTCAACTGTCATATTTTAAAGGTTTTTGCATATTAATGAGTTATGGCACGGACCGAGTTAGACACCTGGTAATTCCAGAACCGTTACTAAGTAAGCCAATAGTACCTGAGCATGTTGCAAGAAGGACCAACCGGACATTGTACGAATGAATATTAACCTGGCCGAGGGAGCTATGTATGGGGTGGGCCAAGATGGACAAAGATATTGGGAAATGGGTATTAAACAATGCCGTCCCACCCAATGCCAAAAATCCCTGTTACCCTCCGTTCAGCACCAATTATACTTTGAGTAGACTGCCGGGAATACACTGAGGGCCCCTGGTCATGAATCCACATAGATTTCGGGTCCAACAAAAGATATAGACATTTTTAATCGTTAGAGAGCAAACGAATGTTACTCTAGATTGGCTAGGAGGTGGTTGAAAGCGTCATGAATTCAAGACATACACAAAAAGAAGCCAGTTATTAAACAACTACAGAAAACTATCACCACAACAGATGGATTATCGGACTGTGCCCTCATCTCAGATAATGCTCACAGTATATACAGTGCTAGGATCAAACATTGATAAAATTCCTCGTCGAACACTGGCTATAAGACATGCTATGACTAGCACCGGGTCCGACCGATCTACCAGAACGCCAGGATTGGAAGCCAGGGTCCGAGTATACCAAAGAACTTTAGACAAAATCTAGCTCAGGGGATCATTCAGGAAAAAAATTGAAAAAAATGCTCACATAACAATACAATAACACCGAAAGCTGGCCACCTACAAAATAAAAAGCCTTGCAGAATACCACCATGTTGGCAGACACAATTAATGATCTCATATTAGACACGCCTTACAACCCAACATACACCGCTGAAAAACACACAACAACCTCCTCCAGCAAGATAAATCCCGCGCATTGGAAACCAGGAAAAACTTAGGTTATATGCAAAAAGAATCTCACCGGACACCCACTGTGTTGGTTACCGGCGCGAAAATAACTCAAAAATAACAGGACCTTGGTCCTATAGACTGTAGACGCACAGACGATGGCCGAACCTGAGGAGGACACGATTGATCAGTCCTATATCACAAACACTGGAACACAGCCTAGCTGAACACACCCAGAACAAAGTACCAACACACAACATCCACTACCATCCAAACAGCAACAAACACATTACACAAATAAATTAAATTAACCCTAGACCAACTAGAGAGGGGGAACTCTTCCCAACACACAAATCAGGGGGAGGGGAAACCCTCCGGCAGAGCGAAGAAACCCCTAAAAAATGCAATAGAAGAGTATACACAATAGAGACAACGATTCGACATGAGAGTGTAAATTGTCAGACAAAACAAACAAGGACTTATCAATGCAGAAGTCTCAGTGAAATGGAGCAGGAGGCTGACAGAAGACCGAGATGCCGCTCCGAAGGGAGGCAAGCCGAGCCGACTCTACCACCCAGGGAGCCGGCTAGCCGTAGTTGGGAGCAGCATGCGACCTCCACCTCTTTCACAGGTTATGGTTTCCATACAGGAAAAACGTGAGATAATATGTCGTGATCCCATTCGAAACCCATTGAGTAACGTATCACAACTAAACCTGTGCATGGTTTCAACTAGGCACCTAAAAGCCCCGCCTGACTTACGTTTAGCTTTTGTGAGAAGTCGGTAGGACCATACCATAGGAAGCAGGAGGTTTGTCGCATAATTAACCATACTTCAACCTAGTCTAGTCCTATTGGTCAAGAAATACTAGAAGCCTCATTTTGGGTTACGTGTCTCCGACAAGCTACTTGGCCAAGAGGTGGTAATTACCCACTAATAGGCTAACACTGGCTATGATTGGCCAACTCAGCGGCGGGAAAAACAAGTAGCCATCATTGGCCACTAGCCGCGAGCAGCCTCTCTATAAATAGAGCTGCTGCAGCTCCTGGTTCAGACGGACTTTCTACACTAAATAAAAGAGCTGAAGTTATGCTGGTCTCCAGTCTCATTCTTTGCGAACACAACACTTTTCATGATGCCCCAAGATGTGTTCTCATCTCCCCAATCCTCTAAATTTGAGGGTCATGCCGGTAAATTGTATGTTTTTACTTTTTCAGGGATATTAACTCTACATTCGACATACCAGGTGGCCAAATATATTTATCAAGTCATGCACAAAACTTTTAATTAGATACATTGTTTTATTGTCTTTTTCTTGTCTTTTTTCCCCTGGACAATGAATTGCTATACCAATATATCTCTCTTCCTACTGAAAAAGTTGGTGAAAGCCTATCATAAAAATATTTATTTGATATTTATATTGATTTGGTTCTTCACTACCACAAGTGGTCATTTTGGCCCCCAGAGCTTCACATAGTTCCTGATCTTCCTTTTTGCAGCCCCATAACCCAATGAGCACAACTGCTGAAAATTGATACAAGGGTATCTTATTATTTTAAGTTGGAAAACATATAGGAACTATAATAGAAGCCCTAAGTTAGACATAGCACAGTGTGTGTGGGTGTGATGATACTTTCGGATGCCTCCCCTTTTTCTGTGATACAACCTTTTTGCAGCTTTAACATCCCCTTGCCTGTGGCCTGTGGCTACCAAAGAGTGGCCAAATCTTTTTTTTTTTTCAGATAACAGAATGAAAGAACACAATAACAGAGTCAGGCAGCACCTTGGAGATTTTATAGTCTAACTGTAATTACCCAGGGCAAGGCAGGAAGGCAACACAATCAGGCGATCATTCAAAACTCCCCCTTATTGCTCCAACTTTTCCCTAAATGCTCCCATGTTTATGGCAAGTCCTGGAGCAAAGTGCTCACACACACACCTCTAGAAGCCTCTGGCAGTCAGTAGACCATCAAAAACACTGTAAGCACAATGGCTTCAAGATAAGAAGTCCAGCAGGTCAAGGAAACAAGTTAAAGAGTCCAATGAAGCAAATAAACTAGACAAGGAGTCCCACGAAGCAAGGGAACAAGACAATTATAAGGCAAAAAATCCAGTGAACTCCAGACATTGGCAACAGCACACAAAACTCCATGAATTTAGCCTCTGTTCCTGAGAAGTGCCCCTCCCCACAGCATTTCCTTAAGTCTCAGTCCCCAGCTGTGCCTTGTGAACAGGTGTAGCCAGGGGTGGGTTTCTACCGGTTCTGTCCACCTCTGCAGAACTGGTAGCTCTGAAGAGCCGCAGACATAGAACCGGTTCTATGTCTGTTGCTGTTTTTGCCCATCCGCCCACCTGGGTTCTTATCCAACCTTTATTTCCTGATGTTTCAACTTCAGCTGCCGTGCAAGGCACAGCTGCAGTTAAAAAAGCAGGAAAAAAGTCCTTTTTCAAAGACTGCTTATCTGCATGCAGCGTGCTGGTGATGATTTACAGGTGCGCACCGACAGCGTGCAGGGAAGCACATCGTAAACCATCGAACGGATTGTTAACACTGTCAGATCCCACCCCTGGGTGTAGCGTTCTACTCCCAAGTTGTTGGGTCAGCTTGCATTGTTCCCATGTCCCCTCCACTCTCCGTGCTCGGGGATCAGGAAGAGAGCCATTCTTCCTTGCAGGCTACCCATCCCAAGCCCGAGGGACCCATGGTTGCTTCATCCGGCTTCTCCCTTCATTCCTCCAAAACCAACAAGGCCATGCTCTTGACCTCCATCAGCCCCAGCTCCAGCTGGCCCTCCTCTGCAGACTCAGACTCCAACGGGGCCATGACCATAACCCTGTACAAGCAGGAGTCCCTATACCATTCTAGACAAATCTCTTCTGCAAAACCTCCAGTGAAGGAGCATCTACAATTTCTGAAAGCAAACTGTTCCACTGGTTAATTGTTCTCATTGTCAGGAAATTTCTTCTTATCTCCAGGTTGGATCTCTCCTTGATGTGTTTTCATCTGTTGTTTCTTGTTTTGCCTTCAGGTGCCTTGGAGAATAGGTTGACCCCATCTTCTTTGTGGCAGCCCCTCAAATATTGGAACATGGCTATCATGTCATCCTTAGTTCTTCTTTTCACTAGGTTAGACATATTCAATTACTGCAACCTTTCTTCATATGTTTTAGCCTTCAGTCCCCTAACCATCTTTATTTATTTGAAAAATTTATATAGCCACCTTCTTGCTCATGGCGACTCTAGGCACCTTACAGAAAATAAAAACACAATGTGCAAGAAATAAAAATTATGTATATATAGTATAAATAAATAAATAATAATTCCCAATCCCCAGAGAAGAGAAGTAGCTCTTCTCTGCACTCTTTCCAAAGTCTCATCATCTTTTTTTATATATATGGAGACCAAAACAGAATGCAGTATTCCAAATGTGGTCTTACCAAGGCATTATAAAGCAGTACTAACAGTTCTCTCTTTAATTTCTTTAATTCAATTGTCTTTCCTTTCGCCCCCTCCCCTGCAATTTGCTAGAAGTATTCTGATGACCCAATGACTTTAGCAAATACTAACTCACTAACTTTTCAGTGGTAATTTTCTATTACAATTGTATTTTTATTTAATTACTTTATTTAATAATATGTATCTTACCTTCAAAGATGCAGTTTGCAAGACAACTTAAAAGCGACTTTAGGCTATAAAAATGGTATAAAAACTGAATCCTATAAAAACTGAATCCTTCCCACAAATCTGTTTGTCTTAGGGGACTTATGAAGATGACAGAAGGCACGCTCTGTTTGGCTCACCTTCTTTTTTCCCCTCAGATATGGATCTCACCATATGGGGATGGGATAAAGCAAAACTTCATCACAGAAAGAAAAAGCGGGAGAAAATTGGAAGGCTAAATCTTCCATCTCTAGCCTTTCCCTTCCAAATATATATTCAAAAGCTTGAAATATAATCCTCACTTAGGAAAGCTGTCTTTACCCCCCTCTTTGCCCCTCCAGTGACAGCTCCATTTAAGGGCACATCCCACATGCTGGAAGATTTCCTAAGAATTAAGGAGATAGTCCGTTTTACCAATATTTACCCTCTGTTCAAACTAAATTGTCCATTTCTGGTGTTCACATGCCAATGTTACTCTATGTCACGTCGTGCATGCAATGTGCTTTAGTGTACTGGGATTTGAAAACAGAAGCTGACTTATTGTTTTGCTCACATTTGTTTTGATATGTTCTTTCTTTGATTCTGTCTCTATTGATCTTTAACAGCTTCCAGATGGGATGTTTTATAGCTAGTGCTCCGAGAGATTGCAAAGTACAAAGGAGTGCAAGAAGGCAGCCCATTAGCTAATAAAAAAAAAGTTCACTGCATTATATTCTAATAAAATCTGAAATGTTGGATTATATTAATGACAACTGCACAGGAAATAGACCTCGTCCAGTGGCATTCAGCAATGTGAGCTTTTAAGCCATTTTATCATAAAAGCAACAGCTGTATGGCAAGAATCTCTTCCGTTTTTTGCTTCTCTCCCTTTATTGTAGTTTAACACAATAAATAACCCAGACGCCCTGCAATGGCCCTTGATTGCCAGTTAATTCAGTATGGTTCCTTTGCAGGGAAACTTTCAATCTCCCATGGAGGGCACGGCTGCGTGTGTGCATTGCAGAAATACATTATAGGATTTATGTATTGTTGCCCAACCCAAAATTAAGTTTGTTCTTTTCTCAACATAAGTGTCACAGGCTTTTTCTGCTGTAGCTTGTATGGAAATGTTCCAGAAGCATAACTGAAAATAATAATAACTACAAGACTGCAGATCATGGGAATTCTCATCCATGAATATGTTGTTTATTAATTAATTAAATATATTTCTACACCACAGCAATCAAAATGACTTTCAGTGGCTTAAGGAGAGAAAAAAAATGCAATTTAAAGTAGACCCCCAGTATAGAAAATAAAGACAAAATAACAACAGAACAAGAAATGAAAATGAAAGAAAAACAAAGATGGAATTGATCAAAGATCAGAACAGAGAAAGGGTCTCTGAACAGCTTGGTCTTGAAAGGTTTCTGAAAAATTAGCAAAAAGAAGTTAAGCTTGATTTTCACAAGGGCTGATTCCCCCAATGCTGGCAGTGAAATCAAAACAAGATCCTCCTTGTTTCAGCCCGTTCAAACCCCCAAAAGTATGGAATTTCTGGCAGGGAGATCCAATACTGACTGGAATAGACAATCCTGCAGATAGCCAAATACAGTCATAATATTAATATTTAATACACATTTAATATAATATTATTTAAATTTGTTAATCAATTGTGATACATCAACAGAAAACTCAGTTATATTGAGAAAGAATATAAAATGTAAGAAATTTTTTACTCTTGATTGTATTTATTTATTTCTTGCCTATCAAACTAAGATATCTTGGAAAAAGTTGACATTGTTACATTAAAATTATTCTTCTTTTGATAGACTTGTAAGCAAGAGGTTCATTGGTCAAATTTTCTGTTGTAGTTTTTTTCTTCATATTGATACATATTTACAAGATTACCCATTCCCTTTTCTCTCCCAGTTTTAATATTTTATGATACACAAACTGTTTATAATTTCTTTAAAAAATATGGTTGTCAATATTGATATGATACCAAAAAACAGTCTATCCTATTTGTTCTTACTGCAAGTATTTTTTTGCTTAGACCAATATTGGTCTGAGTGTTCGCTATTCTTTTTTTTTTTAAATACAGAATGCAAAAATTTAAAATAGCAATGCAACAAATGCAAACAATCTTCAGAATGCTATAATAAAAAGGAACACCATAAAATCCAACATTAAGTAGCCGGGAGAATAAAAAATAAGTTTCTATTTATTTAAAGGCTCCCAAATCAGGTCAAGCTATGCATTTTGTGAGCATGTAAAAGTTGGCAGGCTCAGGTGGGCACCAGATTCTCAGAACAAAAGCCATGAAGGTTATAAAAGACTTGGTACAAACTGATACTGAAAGGAATTAAAAACAAGCTAAAAAATATTAAAAGCAGACCTGATCATACATAGATAATAAACTATATTGGGAAAGTCTGCTCCAGAGGTGGTATTCAACAGGTTGTGACCAGTTCTGGAGAACCGGTAGCGGAAATTTTGAGCAGTTCGGAGAACCGGCAAATCCCACCTCTAAAGATTTTACAGCATCCTTCCCCTGCCGCGCCCACCAAACCACACCCACAGAACCGGTAGTAAAAAAAATTGAATCCTACCACTGGTCTGCTCCCTGTTTTTTTCAGCAGTATCACTATATTTCTGCAAAACTCAGTGTAGTTTTTAGCTGCCAGAGCAACCTTTACTCCTCCCCCTCCCCCCAAATCCACTGCCATTATATTGGCATCTGTTGACTAATTTAGTTTGTAAACTATTGCTGGAAGCAAATATACAGAAGCCATAAAACATGTCCTTATGATTTATACTGAAAATCTTATTTTGCTTTTGGGCCACACACACGCATGCATACACATATTCACACATAGCACAACTTCTTTTAGAAGAATTATGAAATTGATTGGCTCATTCTAGCAGCTATCCAAGTGGTTTATTTACAATATCTCAACCGCATATGAGAAATAGAAAGAGGGTGGTAAAGAAAGGATGGTTGAGTAGCCTGTCTCTAGCTGGGTACATTGAGGCAAACGGAAGTGAGCATCAAGCAGGAGTTGAGATGTGGAGCAGCCTCTGAAAGGATTGTATTTAAAACCAATAATAATGATGTGAAATTTATGAAAGTAATGTTACTGATTGTTATTACTTTCGCATTATTTAGAAATATTGGGGGGGGGGTTGAATATTGTTTCAGTCTGAATTACTCTCATTATTTTATAATTATAGTACAAAAATTATTGTTAATAATATTTCAACATTGTATGTTTGTAAAACTTATCATAACTGATAAATAGAATGAAAATGGAAGACAATGGAAGTTTTGCTTGTTTTTATTTTGGCAGGGGCTAGATTCTTTGGTCAGTTGTTGAGACAAACAAGAAAGAGTGACAACTTTTGTGATATTGGATATTTGTGTTCCTGTCCCTTTCAAACTATCTCTGTCTACCTTCCTTTTTCCTTTATCCTTCCAGCGAAGCCACCCTCTTGACCTTCCATCGGACCCAGCTCCAGCTCATCCTCCTCTGTGGACTCAGGCTCCAACAGGACCATGACATTAACCCCTGCATAAGCAGGAGTCCCTGTACCATTCTAGACAAATCTCTCCTTCAAAACCTCCAGTGAAGGAGCACCTACAATTTCTGAAAACAAGAAGTTCCACTAGTTAATTGTTTTTACTGTCTTGAAATCTCCAGGTTGGATCTCTCCTTGATATGTTTTCATCTGTTGTTTCTTGTTTTGCCTACAGGTGCCTTGGAGAATAGGTTGACCCCCTCTTTTTTATGGCAGCTCCTCAAATATTGGAACACTGCTATCATGTCACCCTTAGTTCTTCTTTTCACTAGGTTAGACATATTCAGTTACTGCAACCTTTCTTCAAATGTTTTAGCCTTCAGTCCCCGAAACTTCTTTATTTATTTGGAAAATTTACATAGCCTTTTCTTTTTCCTTTACCCTTCCTACACACATGCATGCAAACACACACATATGTGCAGGATCAGGAAGCCATGAATATTGGCTTGTTTCAGTCTGATGCTGTTACACCTCCTCCTCTTTGCCTACTCAGCCTCCTCCACAGCTGTTCAACTGTAGATTTCCTAAAGAGTTGGACTCTGCATTCCTGTATTAATGATGACCAGAACTGTGTGATGGTGGTGCTAGCAGTGCTGTGTATATTTTCACTCTAGGGCTCTTATTGGATTAAATTGAAATAGCAAAAAAGTAAAATAGTCATCCAATCCCACAACCCACACTTTCCAAATAAAGTACAGAGAAATCTGGACTGAGCTTGTTGATCAGAAAGGTTAGCTGTTCGAATTCCTAGCACTGTGTAACAGAGTGAGTTCCCGTTACTTGTCCCAGCTTCTGCCAACCTAGCAGTTCAAAAGCATGTAAAAATACCAGTAGAAAAATAGGGACCACTTGGTGGGAAGGTAACAGCATTCTGTGCACCTTTGGCATTTAGTCATGTCAGCCACATGACTATAGAGACGTCTTCAGATAGCACTGGCTGTTCGGCTTTGTAATAGAGATGAGCACTGCCCCCTAGAGCCGGAAACGATAAGCATACCTGTGTGACGGAAATCTTTACCTTTACTTAAGTAAAGAATAGAAAGGAAGAGGAAAAGAAACCTAAATATAAGTGTGGTTCATGACTTGTGTTGGGTTGTTGCTTTTTAAACTTTATCTAGAGCACGGGTGTCAAACTTGATCACGTCATGTGATATATTGTGACATATCATGATGTTTTTTCCCTTTGCAGAGCCAGGGTGGGTGTGGCCTGCTCATGACACATCCAGCCCAGTGGCTACCAGTTTAACAGACCTGATCTAGAGTTATAAGAGCCTGGGTAATCAGAACCTCATTTCTGCTGCAATACCATGATTGGTGGATGTTTTTTCAGGTGGCCGTTGATGTGCTGAAGAGAGAGGGCAGCAACAATGGAGGAATCAATCAAGCCTCATGTGCCATGCATACATTATCATGATAGCCTCATTCAGCAGAGTCAGGAGAGAGGCAATAGATAGAGGAAGATTGATAGAGGGACTAGTAGAGTTTCCTGCTGGCTCAAGGATGATTGGGTAGCTCATTAACCTGGGAATGGAAGAGGATGGGTTGAAGCAACACATTTGTTATACAAGATATTCCAACATTTATTAGTGCTAATATTGAAAAAAACAAGTGTTAGGTCTAAAACCAAGAATAATAGGTGGTAACTCTTCCAGGGTAAGTTCTTTTATAGTTTCACACCAATATACAAAATCTTGACAGACTGAGGAGTCTACTATATGCATCTACAATATACTCTGAACTATTATGGAAGGGTTGTCTTCACCCTCTTCATCCACCAGACACATGGTATCTGGGCTGAATTAAGTTGTGTCTTACTCTTCTGAAATCACTTCATTCCAACACATCAAGGCTTTAATTGTCCATATCCATAGTACCTGTATCAGGAAATGATCATAATCATATATGCTGGTCTGATTCTTTGGGATACCAATGTTGTGTTCGCAAAGAATGAGACCGGAGACCAGCGTAACTTCAGCTCTTTTATTTCATGCAGAAAGTCCATCTTAACCAGGAGCTGCAGCAGCTCTTTTTATAGCGAAGCTGCTCGCGGCCAGTGTCCAATGACAGCTACTTGTTTTTCCCGCCGCTTGAATTGGCCAATCATAGGCTAGCTATCATTGGCCAATCAGTGTCAAGAAAAGTAACCAATCAGCATCGGGTATTCTTGTCCAATAGGAATAGCCTATTTGAAGTATGTTAATATGGAACACCTCTCCCTTCTTGGTATGGTCCTACCGTACATAGTCACGTAAGTAAGCAGGGCTTTTAGGTTGCCTAGTTGACCTGCGCAGTTTAGTTATGTCATCATCTTCAGTGGGTTTGGGCAGGATCGCTGTTTCTCCTGTCCTTCTCTGTGGAACCTCCTGGAAGGTAGAGTCAGCCATGCGCTCTCGCTCGGCCTACTTGGGCTGGTAGATTCGGCTCGGCTGCTCCTTTCCGACAAGGCATCTAGGTCTTCTTGTGCCTCCTGCTCTTCTTCACCAAAGACTTCTGTGGGTAGGTCGTTGTTTTTACTTGCATTTATTTGTGAATGTTTTTTATTGTATATATTTTGATTTTGTGGGGTTTTTTTCTATGTGAGAGTTCCCCCCCCCTTGTTTGTTATTGAGGGTTCTCCTCTTCTCTGGTTTGGTCTGTTGCATATTTTTGTGTAATGTTTGTGGTCGTTGTGGTTATATGTTGTTCTTTGTTCTTGGTGTGTCATGTGCGTTCTAGTGTTCGTGGACCTGTAAACGCTGATGCGATGTATTCCCAGGTTTGCGCAATCATCTGTGTCTAGTCTTAGGACCGAGGCCCTTTTATGTTGTTATTTTGCCGGTACGCACAGGTGGTGCCCTGATGAGATTTGCATTG
This sequence comes from Laticauda laticaudata, assembly GCA_004320025.1. Taxonomy (NCBI): domain Eukaryota; kingdom Metazoa; phylum Chordata; class Lepidosauria; order Squamata; family Elapidae; genus Laticauda; species Laticauda laticaudata. Next base: position 12,287 of record BHFT01050177.1, on the reverse strand, counting down.
ACTAAGTTTCCTTGGTTGGAATTGCGGTTTTGCTGGAGGAATCGGTTGGTTTTTCAGCGGCATATGTTGTGTGTAACCTAATCTAATTGTGACATAGTATTCTGCCCATCAGTAATTCTGCGCGGTCTTTTATTTGTCATCGGAGATTGGTGTTTATATGCGTATGGTGAGCTTTTTTCATTCTTTCCTGAATGTCCCCTGTGTCCAATTTATCTAAAGTTTCTTTGGTATACCGGACCATGCGTTCTGGCCCTTCCGTTCATCACCGGTCGACCCGGTGCTGTCAAGCATGTCGTATGCATGTTCCGCCGAGGAATTTTTCGAATGGTTATGCCAAGTAAACTGTGGGCCATTATCTGAGACAAGCACATCCAGAAACCGTGTGTGGTGAATAGTTTTCGCAGTTGTTTATATGACTGCTTCTATGGTAGTGGAGTTCATAGAGGCTTACTTCCAACCAATTGGAGTAAGCAATCTACTAGATTAAAAATGTATGTCTTTTGTTGGACCGCGAAGTCTATGTGGATTTGTGACACGAATCCCAGTTTATTACGTGTTTCCAGTCTAGGATAGGTGCTGAAGGAGATGCAGGCCGGGAGTTTGGCATTTCCCACAGTTTCAACCATTTCCCAATATCTTTGTCCATCCCTGGCTACCATACGTAGCTCTGGCCAGGGATTTCATTCGGACAATGCCCGGGTGGCCTTCGTGCAACATACACAGAACCTGTTCTTGTAATGGTTCTGGTATTATCACTGATACCCATAGAATGCAACCTTTTAGCAACGACAGTTCAGTTTGCCTATTCTTGAAAGGTTTAAAAGTAACGTCTGTCTCGTTTTCTGCCACCCTTTTCCTAACGTGTTAACACTTGTGAAAAGGTTTTGTCTCTTGCAGTCATTCTTGCAATGTCAGCCATGGTTGTTGGTAGGTTTGACAGAGTCTCAATCTGTAGGGTGGATGTGGTTGTGCCGGATCAGTCCCTATGTCTGGTAAGGGAGTGTGGCTCATGCAATCGGCAGTGGAAATGTCTTACGCGGTCGGTGGATCAGTCTATCGTTGTAGGCTGCAAGGAACTCGGACCACCTTGTCATTCTCGGGATAGTATATTTGGGGTAGCTCTATTTCCAGCTAGTATTCCCAATAGGGGTTTGTGATCTGTAACAAGGGTAAAAGTCCGACCATGAAGGTATTTGTGGAAACGTTTTACACCGGATATTGCTGCTAATGCTCTCTGTCAATTGACTATAGTTACGTTCAGTTTTTGATAGTGTTTTGGAGTAGAACGCAATCGGTGCTTCTCTCCCATCAGGCAGGATGTAGCTAAGTATGGCTCCGATGCTGAACGTGATGCGTCACAGGTGACTGTTAATAGTAGTGTCTCACTGTATTGCATTAATACTGGAGTCAGAAGTGATTTAGGTTTTTACCCCTCTGGAACCTGTCTCTTCACGTCATCCCCATGTCCAAGGTGGCTTTCCTTGTCCAAAAGCCTATGTAGTGGTTCCACCATCTTGCCTTCTGTGGCAGAAAAACGTTATAAATTTATAAGTCCCAAGAATGCTTGCAACTCTCCCTTGTTTTTTGGTCTAGGGCGCTCTTTGAGTGCCTTAATTTTTCTCTTGTGGGGTGGATCACTCTTTGTTGATTTGTATACCCAGGAATTCGACTTTTGAGGTGGCTAATTGGCACTTTTCTTTTTTACCTTGAGTCCCGCCTCTGGAACTTTGTAAAACCACTCTGAGACGTGCTTCGAGTTGTCCCTCATCACTAGCTGACATTAGCACGTCATCAAAGTATGGGACTACTCCTTTTATCCCTGTAATAACCGCTCCATTATGCTTTGGAACACCCCAGGGGCTACGCTGACTCCAAATTGCAGCCTTTTGCATTTGAAGCTCTCTATGAGTCACGATTGTTTGCGCCTCTGCTGTTTCGGGGTCTACTGGCAATTGTTGTAATACTTGGGCAAGGTCGAGCTTTGTGAAAACCTTGCCTTCTCTCCAATGAGTGCAGTAGATGTTGCACTACCGGAACAGGATACACACTTTGGTTGTAGCGCTGGTTTAGGGTAGCCTTGTAGTCCCACAAGATTCTCACGACCCCATCTGGCTTAACTCGGGTTACGATTGGCGTCTCCCATTTGGTGTGATCAATTGGTTCAAAATACCTTGTGCTAAGTTTGTTAAGTTCCTCATCAATCTTTCGTTTTAGTGCGAAGGGGACTCGCCTTCAGCCTAATTGGAGCTATGTTTGGATTTAAATTAAATGAAATAGGGACCCTCAGTGACTTGCCTAATTTTCCATCGAAGATATCCTGGAACTCCTCATCAGGTTCTCCTCACAGTCTGTGTCGGCGATGCTGTTAATGCCCCTGGTCACTCATCATTCCTAGAAGTTGCCAAAATTCACTCGTGTGAGTCCCATAGGCATATTGGTCGCCGTTATCAGCTGACTAGTTATGTTTAGCTGGCGATTTTTGTCATTGAGTTATCTGAAATTTGCTCGACTCCGTGTTCTGTTTCCCTGGATCGTTAGCATTGCGCATTATAGTGAGACATGATTTAACCGCCTACGCTTTCATATGTTGCCTAGTCCTTTTGCTAAGCCTAGATTGTGCGAGTCCAGTCAGTGCTGGTATTTTTAATGGTAGTCCCATACACCACTTGAGTAGGTATGATCTTGAGAATGCTACCTCCATCTCTTACATTCTGTGCCTCTGATCAAGGTACCTAGGCCACATGTACTATGAGCACTTGTTGTCGATGTAGAGTCGCCTGGTGGTGAGTTTTGGTTGATGTTCTTCTTCTTTGTCATATAAGTCTACTCGTTTGCGCATTGCCTTTGCTCCTTCTGCGACTCTCACGAGCTCCACGTGATTGTTCAATATCTTTACGCTGTGGTAGTGGTGTTATGTCTCCAAATACACATCGGGGCTGTAGAACTCTCTGCGGTTTCAGCATACTCTTGCAGTGTGACCCTGTTCTACAGCGTACCGGCAGCAGCAGTGTCTATAGACCGGCACTCATGCGATCGGGATGAGCTTCCCTGCACCCGTGGTGCACTGAAACCACACTAATATGAACCTTTCTATCAGCTGTCGATGCTCGTATCAGTGCTGGACTGTCATTAGATGCGTCTCCTCATTGTCATCTGTTGATCTACAGATGATCCACTCTCGTTAGTGGTGAGTCGGTTTTGTGTAGCGCGCATCTCTGGCATATCTGGGTCCCGAGACCCTGGTCGTGGCTTCAGGCTCGGATCTGGATGGAAGATTCGCATCGATTCTGCTGCATGTTTGGCCGCTGATTCTTTTAGTTGACGTTCTGCCGCCGCTGGCTTCAGAATAGACCGACTCATGTAACTGTGCACAAGTTAACGGGTGGAGGCTTGGTGCTGAACTCAGTACTCATGTTACAGCGAGCGCTGTATGCTACCAGGGTGAGTTCAGTACGAGAGGAAACCACGCAGATCGCTCATAGCTTCGTCCATGTCTGAGAATTCGCATGACCCCCCCCAATGTCCTGAGAGGCCACTACGAAGTGAGTGCAAAATCTCTCACCTTATCTCTGGTCGCCATTTGTTAAAATTTGGTCTCCAACATAAGGTGGAGACGGTCGGTGCGTAGTGAACCTTCAGCAGCTTTTCCAGGTCTGGCCAGCCATCTGTTTTCACATACTTCTGGTTTTGCCAGTGGCTTTGGTCATCTTGACACTGTGGGCCACAGAGTGCTTTCAGGAAACACTCGGTCTTTTTTGGTTGTCTGAGATTCCTTCAAATTGTTGCTTTTCCAGGAACAATTGAGAGAATCTATCGATGAGATTCCCAGTTCCTCTGTTCTGACGGTTGAATGGTGCGGGTGTGAGTGGTTCGTGGCATTTCATCTGCTCAGTTCTTCGTGCCATATGCTCGAGCCTGGTTCGCTCTCTCAGATCCCACCTTCGTACCAGTGTTGTGTTCTGTGAAGAATGAGAGCCGGAGACCAGCGTAACTTCAGCTCTTTTATTTCGTGCAGAAAAGTCAGTATTAACCAGGAGCCGCGGGCAGCTTCTTTTTATAGAGAGTGCTGCTCGCGGGCTAGCTGGTGTGTCCAATGATGGCTACTTGTTTTTCCTGCTGCTTGAATTGGCCAATCATAGGCTTGCTATAATTGGCCAATCAGCATCGAGAAAAGTAACCAGTCAGCATTGGGTATTCTTGTCCAATAGGAATAGCCTATTTGAAGTATGTTAATATGGAACAACCACTATCTGGAAAACTCCTCAATGGGCCCAGAACTCTGAACTGACCTTATCTGAGTAGCAGCTCCCTTCAATGGATGCTGAATACTTGGAGTGTGTGAGATAAGACAGAGATAAATAGTACACATACATCTGATGTGCTCTCTATTCTATGTGATGTTTATTCTGTTTGAAGATGTGTTTAGTAAAAAAATAAATAAACAAAGAATTAGCTAACATCAAACTGTAGCAATGATATCAGGACAATTTTTATTTTTCAAAACTGTTGACCCCCATATGAACTTCATGGTAGTTCTTTGAGAATAGAAGTGGTTTGGAAATATGCAGAACAAAGTCAAATAAAACTGATAGGCATACAGAACATCCCGTGTAACTGAATGAAGTATCAGGAAACATTCTCATTAGTGTGTATTCTTGTATTTTAATATTTGTTTTTGTCACATTACCATGACAACTCTGCATATAATGTGGGGGTGGGGAGAGAAAAATCCCCATGGCAGTCATTTTGTGGAAGCACTCACAATTATCATCCTTATCCATGAGACAATTTCTGCTCCTTTTTGTAGCATTATCCTTTTATTTCTGAGTCTAGTATTTTACATCACTGAATGTATCAATATATCCCATGTTCGTGAAAGAATTATTAAAGGCTCTGCTTTCTATGTTTCTCAGTGTCTGATGCAAGTAGAATATTAATTTTCCATATTTTTATTTTCCTGTTATTGGGAAAGCTAGTATAAATGCATAGCACAGTCCTACAATTCTGTCACAAAAACCAGTGGTGAGAACAAGGATAAAGAGAAGGATTTGATTATATTAAAAAAGGAGGGGATAACTTTTGCTAACCCATCTCTGCTTCCTGAGACAAATATAATTGCTGAGCCAATTTGCTGCTGCTTTGTTTTGAGCTGGAAAGGGTTAGGGAGGAGGGAGAGCTGAAGCCTGCATTAAAGTTGAAGAATTAAATATAGCATTGAGGCTAATTAATTATAGTTTGATCATTTTGACACCTTCCAAAATGACCCAGCCACATACCTTGAAGCTTTGTCAACTCAATTGCGTCTTTATTTTTCTTGCCTTTAACCAACAATGAAGACGAATGCCACTCTTCCCTCGGTTTTCAATCACCTCTGCAGAAGTGTTCCCCTGGCAATGTGCATGGACAGACCTAATTAATCCCCCCTCCGCCCTGCCTTGGGTCTATACATCACCCTGGCAGTTGGAACTGCTGCTTGTTTTAAGGCGATCACGCCAATGAAATGTTCATCTGTTTTGCCATAATTTTACCACAGGTGGTGATTTGTAATTAGAAAGCGACAGCCCAAATTCTGAATTTCTCCTTGACTCTTCCTCCTCTCCTTCCACCTCCCTGTTGTGAAAGATGCAGGCCAACACAGGGTGATATAATGGGGGAGCCATGGATGGAGGGAGGGAAATATAGGAGATCTGGGAGATAAGGATGCAGCTAGGTACAGTCTGTATTACATGGTTAGGATCAGTGGTGGGATTCAATTTTTTTTACTACCGGTTCTGTGGGTGTGGCTTGGTAGGCATGGCAGGAGAAGGAGACTGTAAAATCTCCAGTCAGAGGTGGGATTTGCTGGTTCTCTGAACTGCTCAAAATTTCCACAACCGGTTCTCCAGAACTGGTCAGAACCTGCTGAATATCACCTCTGGTTAGGATGGGGAGGAAAATAGATGCAATACTTCTGGAAAACATTGTTGGTTTCCTTCTCATCTCTTTCCTCTATAACATTCCTGGGGAGAAAGGTGCAATTTTAAAAGCAGTGAGGTAGTTCAACATTTAAGCAATGCTCCAGCTGCAATATGTTAATTAAGACTTTAAAAAAGTATGTTCCAGTATGTTTTAGAACCCCAAACCTTTAGGTGCCCATTTTTTCTTCTCCTGACTGAGACATTTCCATAGATGTCATAACTACTCTCTGTAGAACTACTCTCTTCTCTGAATCATTCCATAAGTCAAAAAGGCATTTTCAGTGTCATGATAATGTAAAATATGACTTAAGAAATTATTCAAAAGAAGAACCCTAAATAGGCATTCTTGTCAGTCTTGATTTTAAAACAACTTTTATTACACATAAACTTTTGGGGGAGCTTATATGTTTTGTCATGTGAAAAAAATTCAGCACATTAGTGTTGCAGTTCCTAGCTCTGGAAATGGTCAACCCTGCTGCAAATCATGGAATAGGATTATAAGCAATGAAGCTTCTGCACACATGGAAAGAAGATGCTGATATGTGTTACAGAGACACTGCATACATGTGAATTACAGAGATTGTACAAAATGTACAAAAATGTACAAAAACCATTCCACCGATGAATCATGATTCAGAGGTGGCTGTTGCCTGTGTCTGCTAAATTTATTTGATTTACTGAGGGCATCTCGGAAATGCAATACAAATGAGTGAGTGAGATCAAGCTGCAAGAATGAGACCATGGAAACTAAAACACTTCTTCATAGTTATGGAAGGTGGCCTGTAAGGACTTCTCATGCAGGGCGGTTGGAATGATGTTCATTCATTCTCTAACTTCTCTACCCCAAACTGGTTGAGAGGAGCAGCATCTTGTTCCTGAATTCATCCTAGGTCTGAAAACATGCTAATAGCATGATATTATTATTCTGTTCCCTGCATTGGGAGAAATGTAAGATTCTGGCAAATGCACATTTGACTGATACCTAAATTTGTGGAGCCCCAATTCAAGAATGCACATTCCTTACATTCTGCACAAAGTTCCTCACTATTTGGCAACCTGATGATTGGGCTGCCTCCCACATTTCTTTTTCCTGGGCCCTCTACTACTGAGATTCTTGCTTTAATTTTGATGGTTAAGTGAATGCAGTCAAGAGCTCTTGCACCTCCCTAATGAAAGAAACATTTGCTCAAAACAAACCACCAAGAGATGTTAGTGGGTTTGACTGCCAACCGTGCCCTCAGCACCATTCTTGTTTTAATGAATATACATGGTTTTTCTTGGCGCTCTGCTCTGTGGCCCATCTGTTAGTATGGCACAGTTTCTGCTCACATGTAGGATCAGATCCTTGCCCTGAGGCACCGATTCTATATAATGTTAGGGTGTCACTATGCTGCTTTTTTTTTTAAGAGAGAAACAGTGAGAATGGTAGGAAGCCTTTTCCTGGTGTCATCATACCAGCACTGGCAGTGCATGTTTCATTTCACATGAACACACCAGTTCATGTGAAACTAAAATCTACCAGTTAAGCAAACAAGGCAAAGGAATCCTAGACCTTATGAGCCTGACATAAAATAAAATCAAGAGCTATCATTGTGAAACTTCCTGAAAAGAAAAGGTTGATAGGCAAGCAAACATAGCATGTGTTCTCAAAATCTCTGGATGCTCAGATTGGATTTCCACACATTTTACTTCCACACGCATTCAAGGGCTAAACATTAAAAAAGAGAAGTACTTAGGGTAGGCAACTATCATTGCCACTTTGCTGATAGATGCACATTGAGAAACGGAGAAAACCTTTTCTCTACATTGAGAAAATCCCAGTACTTAATATGGCCAAATGTTAAATTCTATTACTTATTTGAGCATCAAATAATTGGATATAATAGTATATATACTGCTACATCAAGCAGTCACTGTTTTTTTTTGTTTTTTGTTTTGGGTACTATTCAAGCCACGTGAGTTGCAACTAAGTGCTACACAAGTTGTACCTCCACATATTTGCATTTTTCTAAATTTGGGGCAGAAAAAAGAGGATTATTTGAAGAAGAAGAAAATTAGGGAGCAGGGTAAATATTTTAGCTGAGCTAAAACCAATGCAAGGGGCTGCCAGATAGGTTAGGTGACAAAATGGCTGTAGCTATTTAATTGTTCATATGTCCCAGTGGTAGGATTCAATTTTTTTTTTACTACCGGTTCTGTGGGCATGGTTTGGTGGGTGTGGCTTGGTGATGTGGCAGGGGAAGGATACTGCAAAATTCCCATTCCCACCCCACTCCAGGGTTACTGCAAAATCCTATTGCCTCCCCATCCCACTAACCTGCTTTCCAGCTCCATTCTCCTGTGCAGGACAACAAAAAAAGACCCAGCCAATCTGCTGGCACTCAGGAGGGAGAGAATAGATGGGGGTGGGGCCAGTTAGAGGTTCCGGTTCTCCGAACTACTCAAAATCTCTGCTACCAGTTCTCCAGAACTGGTCAGAATCTGCTGAATGTCATCTTTGATATGTCCCCCAACTAATATACTGAAGAAAATGTTTTACATGGCAGCTTGAACTGGAGTTGTAGTTGATGTTTATGAAAATTAACCTTCCACTNTCATCATCATTTAAAAAAAAAACAAAAAAACAAATATATATATATATATATATCAGGAAATATTTGATCATAACATGGTAGAATATTTATTGATATGGCTTTAATGAGTATTCAATGGTTTCCAAAGCCAGGTTAAATTAGGAATTTTGGCCAGATGGAAATGGCATCATCTGCCCACTCTTCATGCCCTTACCACCATCACTTTCCTCCTGGTTGCTGCTTCTTTTTTCCTCTGGAATTAGACAATGTTATCAACCATATGAAGGGATGCAGAGGCTCAGTAGCTAAGATGCTGTGCTTGTCAATCGGTTTGCAGTTTGGCGGTTCGAATCCCTAGCAACACATAACAGAGTGAGCTCCTATTATTTGTCCCAGCTTCTGCCAACCTAGCAGTTCAAAACTATGTAAAAATGTAAGTAGAAAAATAGGGATCACCTTTGGTGGGAAGGTAACAGTGTTCTGTGCACCTTTGGGAGTTAGTCATGTTGGCCACATGACCACGGAGACGTCTTCGAACAGCGCTGGCTCTTCGGCTTTGTAACAGAGATGAGCATCGCCCCCTAGAGACAGAAACAACTAGCATGTATGTGCGAGGAGCATGTATGTACCTCATCAACCATATGAGCAATATGGATCTCATTTGATCCAAACGGATGCTGCAATCCAATAACAATCCCATTATAGCTTTCTTCTTTAACTACCTTCCTACCTACGTACTTACCTACTCACCTACCAAACACAGGTTCCTATGCTTTTCATTGTAGATATTGTAGGAAGAGAGCCATGTTAGTGCATGGTAACTAAAAATTAGAAAATGCCTGGTAGCACCCTTTCTCCTAGCAAATTTTATTGTGTCCTTTAATAAAATTTGCTATTGTAAAAAGATGCAACAAGACTTCTGATATTTATTTCCTTCATTTAATTTAGAACACTGGGAAAATAATAAAAGAGCTGTGTTGGCAAGACTTGCTGTCTTTTTTTTTTTTTTTTGCCTCTGGATTAAGGATATGATATGTTCATTATTGGAGAAGTCAGTCAATTCTATCAACATTTTCCCACTATTTTATTACCCTCCAAAGAAGGATAAAAGGAAAAGAAATAAAATCCCAGGGATTGCTTCCACAAAATATATTGGACTTTAGAGCTTGTTTTATCATTAAGCTAAGTATGTGTAATCATTCTAATGTTCAATAGATCAATTAAACTTCTCCATATAATGGATAATAGAAAGGGTAGCAGCCAAAAGAATGAGCTCTTTTAAAGTCATTGGAAGTGTGATCTAATTTACCATTGCTACCTTAATCATTACTCCACCATTTTCCTCCCTTCTTTTCTTCTTTCCTTTTTTAGAATAGAATAGAATTCTTTATTGGCCAAGTATGATTGGACACACAAGGAATTTGTCTTGATGCAAATGCTCTCAGTATGCAAAAAAGAAAAGATGCATCCGTCAAGAGTCAAGAATCATAAGGTACCACACTTAATAATGTTATAGGATACAATAAGCAATCAAATCATACTAGGAAACAATCAATATAAATCGTAAGGATACAACGACAAAGTTGCAGTCATACAGTCACAAGTGGGAGAGGCTGGGCGATAAGGAGTGATATATATACACGGATATATCTTACACGGGAAAAGACCTGAACACACCTAGACCTCCATACCTGTATCCATGAAAATCTACGAAACACACACATACACACACACACACACACACACACACACACACACACATATATGTATGTGTGTATGTGTGTACATCTATATCTATACATCTACATCTACATATCTATATCTATATCTATCTATCCTATCTATCTATCTATCTATCTATCTATCTATCTATCTATCTATCTATCTATCTATGCTGTTCAGCTTCCTAAGGGTATTATCCCACATCATTGTAGTTGTGCTTTAAGTGTAGCAACGTTTCGGCAGAATCTCATTTGCCATCATCAGGCTTCTGTATTGAGAACAATACAGAAGCCTGATGATGGCAGATGAGATTCTGCCGAAACATTGCTACAACTTTAAAAGCACAGCTACAATGACGTGGGATAATACCCGAAGGAAGCTAAACAGCACAAATGTAAGTACCCGCGAGAGCTTAAAAAACATATATAATATATTATATATATAATATATATATATATATATATAATATATATATATATATATTATATATATATATATATATTTCTGAGGTTTTCGCGAGTATTGTATGTGGATCTCTGGTTATTCGGGTTTCCTCCGCGTAGAATTGGAAGTATCTAGGCAACGTTTCGATGAAGTCTCATTCATCATTCAGGCTTGTTTCTTCAGCTCTGTGCTTCTCAGAGTAATGTGAGCTTGCAGCTGCTTCTTCCTTTTAACTGCTAGTGGGGGTGTGACTTGATTGGGTGGGGGTTTGGCTGTGTTCTGATTGGTAGGGGGATTGGCTGTGTCTGAATGGCTGGGGGTGTGTTCTGCTTAGGTGGGGGCCTGGCTGTGCTCAGGTTAGTCTTAGTTGCTGGGGGATTTGAGCTGGTGAGCTGTGATCTTGTTGTTTGGCTTCGTGTTCGTGGTCGTGCCACATCTTCATGGTGGGTGTCAGTTTGCTTCTTGTATGGGTCAGAGGGTTTGAAGTGGGTAGTGGTGCAGCTGCAGTATGGCTTCTGGTTCGTGGTCGTGTCTCCTCTTCTGTGTGGGTGTGAGTCTTTTCTGCGGTGGAAGTGTGGTGGTAGCATCTTGTGTGGCACTTGTGGGTGTGGGTCTGGTGTCATTCTTCATGTTAGGTACTCGTTATTAATGAGGGCAGGTTTCCAAATGGTTGGTAGGCGGAGGTATCATCTCGTTTATTCATGCTGTGTGGGCGTTTTTCTATCTCTATGGCTTCTCTGATTATTCTGTTGTTGAAGTGTTCGGTTTTGGCGATGGTTCTGGTATTTTTAAAGTCAATTTCATGTCCTGTGGCTTTGAGGTGTTGGACCAGGAAGAGGTCAGTTCTTCTTTTCTGATTGAGTTTTTGTGTTCTTCAATGCGTGCACTAATTCTTCTGTTAGTTTGTCCTATGTATGTAGTGGGGCAGGCAGTGCAAGGATTTCGTATACTCCTTGGTTTTCTAACTCGATTTTGTCTTTTGGGTTTTCTTAGGATGGTGGATATTTTTCTGTTTCGCGGGTACTTACATGTGTGCTATTCAGCTTCCTTCGGGTATTATCCATGTCATTGTACTGCTTTTAAAGTTGTAACAACGTTTCAGCAGAATCTCATCTGCCATCATCAGGCTTCTGTAATAGAGTTTTGTCTGCTTCCCTCGGGTATTATCCATGTCATTGTAGTGCTGTTAAAGTTGTAGGCAACGTTTCAGCAGAATCCATCTGCCATCATCAGGCTTCTGTATGGATGTGGGTCTCACAGCTCCTGGTTTCAAATTTGAGGCTGGTCCATTCTGATTAGCTAGGAGCCTGGGTCTGTGTTCATTGGACTTGGAGTTTGATTGACTGGTGTTTCTGGTTTCTTCTGTTTTGTGGCTTTGATGCTGGCAAACACTCTGTTCTTGTGTTGGAGGCTTTCAGTGCAGCTTGGCTTCGTGTGAAAGGACGGCTATTATCTATTAGGAAGCCAGGTGTCATCTGGATGTCTGGTTGGGGTGTGTTTGAGTTGGAGGCATCAGGGGAGTCTGTCTGTGCTCAGGTGTTTGTCTGTTTTGTGGTGTGGAGATCTTTCTATTTGAAGTGCAGGTTTCAAA
>BHFT01050176.1:0-22748 GCA_004320025.1 Laticauda laticaudata | reverse complement strand
ATGAAATGTCAATAGACGGATGCTGGACGGATAGAGAGTATGAAAAACGGACGCAGTGAGTACAGAATGGATGGCAAGTGTTTCTCTCCGTTTTACATCCTCTTTCCATCCATTGGTGCTGTGTGACAGGGGCTTTAACTCAATAGATTCTTACTGAGTACACTGCCAAGTCATAATGAAATCCTAGATGTTTCTAGTAATGATTGAAAGGAGGAAAAATACTGTAATATATAGTCATTCATAAATGAATAAGTCGTTACAAAAGCAATCTTTATTGAAATCAGAGCTCTCCTCTCTTTTATTCTTTCTCCATTATGATTTTTTTAATATCTCACTCCAGCTTTTCTTTTTGATTTGACAGTAATAAATATGACACATTTTTAATTAATAAATGACTTTTTGCCCTCTGTTGAAATATTTCCGACAATATTTAACTGACATTTTCTTTTAGCAGTCATTTCCTCATTATTAAAATCCATATATTTTTATTTATGACAAATATATAGAGAGTTGGGTTGCCTAAAGAATATATTTTTTAATAATCACAATTCAGAAAATCAGAAATTATTTTATTCAATGTGAACAATCCAATAATTAGTTATCATACTTAATTTGTCATTGTTCTAAATATCAACATGAGGCTGATAGTCCAAGTTTATCATATTTATCATATAATGGATAAAATCAGGGGTGGGATACAACAGGATTAACTACCAGTTCAGGATTTATGAGCTTCCTTGCAGGCTGCGAGCCGCGTTTCTGTAAATTGTCATTAGCAGCTGCCTGCAAAGAAGTAGCCTTTGAAACAACCCTCTTTCCTGCTTTTCTAACTGCAGCTGTGCCTTGTTCGGCAGCTGAAGTTGAAAAATCAGGAAACAAAGATCAGGTAAGAGCCCAGATGTGTGGGTGGGCAAAAACATCAGCAGACATAGAACCAGTTCTATGTCTGCTGCTCTGAAGAGCTACCAGTTCTACAGAGGTGGACAGAACCAGTAGAAACCCACCCCTGGATAAAATTGCTGTGTTGACAGTATGGTTCTGCAAGGCTCCGACTGAAGTAATATTCATTGCTTTTAAGAGTTTGTCCTGGACACTCTTCTGGTATAATCATTGTTTTGCAGCCATAAAAGAGGTGCAGAGGGAATATTTTAACAATGTATTATACTGAAACTCCTGAAAATGTTTGGCTAAAACTTGGTATATCATTTATACAATACTTCTGGCCAGAAATTTTTAGCTATTTATATAAGGATGATATAAAGAAAATACCAATTTTGCTATATGCAATCTGATTGGGCGAATTGTACCAAGGAATAATACACACATATGTAATATATGACAAATAGTTATGAAGATACACCAATGGATGTGTAATATGGAATATAACATGGCATGGAACTCAGATGGAATGATATAATAATGAAGCTTTGTGGCAATAGATTCCCTTCTATTTCCATTAGTATTTCATTGTAGTTTTTAGTTTTCAGTTATCTATAATTCCTCTGGTTATTAAATGCAGGAAGTTCTGAACTACCCAGCATTGTAGATGAGATACCAAGGGGAGAAGAAAAGTTTCAGGTAATGTTTGTACTGTGTTTTCTGAGTCACAATTTTCTCAGACAAGTAGGATGGACAAGCTAATTATTTCTTACGGCCTCTAGTTCATGCATTTATTGGTTTTGTTACATTATGTTGTTGTTTTATACCTTATAAGCTGCCAAAATCTTAGATAAAGTAGGACAGTGTGCTTTGAAGCAAAGAAAAATGATTGAGAAAATGTAAATTAGATCCAGTTGCTGAACTCTTTTACTTATTATCTTATAATGTGGCTAAAATTTGGCAAAGGCTGTAGTTTAAATTAATTGATTCATTCTAAATATATTTTGGAATTTTAAGAAACAATGGACTGAATTTGCTATAACCTGAAGTTGATCTTGAAACAATATGAAAAAAATAATAAAGGTTGACGTAGCTCCAGTTTTCTTTTTGTATCCAAGGATAACCCCCCTACTTCGAAAAATAAATATCTGTAGCATAGATTTAGAGATAACAACATTCAGATTTATGCAATAATAGAAAAAATAATAAAAATTGGAATCTCTTATTTTTATTAGCAGACAATCATTGTTAATAATCATTACTTTTTCTGTCCTCTCTTTTCCACTCCTGTCTCCTCCATTCCCCTTCCTTCTTCTCTCTTCTCCATTAAAGATAATTTTGTTACATAATCAAACTAACAGAGTGAACAGAGAAAAAAGTTCAAGGCAATATTGTAAATTTTGTTGGTGGAATTTGCTTAAGTGTCCTTTTATTGCATTACTTCAGATTCAGAAAAGGCAGTTGGCTGGTAAGTGCCATTTCTCATTACTTCATTCAATGCTTTCACTTTCTTGCTAAAAAAAACCCTGCACTAAGATGATTCAGGCACAAAAGTGAATCTTTTAAAATCATAACAGCATGGATAGTTTGATTCTGCTTTTAGTAAAAACACTATCACATTATTTTATCTGTGAGCAGTTTTTTTAGCTCAGTTCTAGGATATTGAATAAATTAGGATTACATTTAAAAAAATATAAAGTAGTTAGACAAATGGCTCTGACTTATGCTGTTTGCTGTTATAATTCAAATAATGACAAAACATGACTATCTTATTGATATTTCATATGATTATTAAGTTGTTGTAATATTCTGATTTTTCTTCTATGAAGTTGAATGAAATCTTATAATCAGCTACAACATCTTTATTGAAAATGTCTGGAACAATGTGGATTTTACCAAAATGGCCAATATTATGCCACTCTGAAAAGTGGGAATGCAATCTCAATAAAACTTGACAAGAAACTTCTGGATTGCTGTGATGAATATGAATATCAGAGATAAGCATATACAAAGTTTGCTAAGCTGATACACTGTTAATGCTACAGATACTTGCATCTATTCCACTTTCTCTTGTTCAGTTTTGCATATTCTTTTGATTTTTCCACTAGGATGATGCAATGTTATGTCTCTGAAACATTAAAAATCCTGTAAATTACTACTGTGTGACATTTGATACGTCGCATGTTTACATGTCCCAAATGCAGAAGACTAAATATTCTTTATTATATACTTTATTATATACTTAGAATGTACCTTTACTCTGACAGCATTGAAAAATTTGAGATCTGAACAAGAATTTATCTGAACCAGAATGTCTAGCCATTAGTTGCTATTGGCTTCTTGCTGGAGCAAATCTTACCATAGAATTTTTGTAGATTTCCTGTTCTCCTCCTATACATTTCTACCTTTTCTTATTGATATGATAGAAAGCCTTGTAAATAAAATTAATTTTTTTTATTGTGACACATAAATCTTCTTTGTTTGCCTTTAGACAGTTAACAGTTCAGCTACAGTATATTAATTGCAGATTATAAATATGATCATTTTTCAGATCTTATCTTCTATTGTCATTATCCTGAATTGGTTGAAAAGCAGTCTAGAGAGGTATAACAGAATAATAATACATCATGACAAAGATAGATTTGAATTTGGAAAGCCAGTTTTAGTAGGAGGCAGATAGATGCTTGGCAAACTTGCTTGAATGCTTTTTTCAATCGTTTTGGTTTCTTGTAATAACCAACAGAAAAGTAATGATTGCAAATAATTCACACTGTAGATTTCAGAAATCAGGATTAGTGGTCTTGACATGTCCCAAAGATTCATTTCACTTTACTTTTTGTAACTGAAATCAGTGGCACTGTATGAAAAGAGTGTTTGCATTCTGTGCTATGGCATTTACTGTACATAAGATCGTTTACTGAAACTTCCTCTAAAGTCACTGACTTAACTCTTGATCTTAAATTTGTAAGCAGCAGCTAGTTTGGCACTCACTAAAGACCACTTCATTTTGTAGCCATTTTTTTCCTTTGTATTTTCAGGCATTTCTAATGGATGCCAAAGAAGGAAATCCAGTTTTGAAAATTTACCTCTCATATGTATATCTAAAAAAAAATTATATTACAGCCAGGCCCTCCAGTCTGAGAGAATTTGTTATACAAATCCTTGCTTCACAAATTAAATCGATCTAACTTCTCCTTTTGTCTCAATTCATATCCATCTGCTGAATATGCCAGGTCATATGCAGCATTCCCCATACATTGTATAGAGCTTAAAGGAGTATATTGTTCTAATAACCTTCCTTTGTAACTTGCAACTTTTAATGCAGCCCAGATGTTCACATATTTGACTTATTTTTCACTGCTGCCATCCTGTTCCTGAATTCTCTTCATGTATTCACCCTTAACGAAAAAGTAATGTATGTTGAAAAACCTAGCTGATTTCAATAGGCCTCCTGTGACTGTAAAAGTAAGCATATGATTGTGATATTTTGTCTTATAAAATACATTGATTCACATTGTTATTTCTACACGAAGGGAAATACTCTTGAACCATTTTACAAATAACCATGTTGATACATTAAGTATTCAGTTATTCAATGCAAAGGAAGACCTTTTATTGTCATTAAATTAACTGTGAGGAATTCATCATGCAGTTATTGAACATATACACAGATGGAGACATATCTACTATATTTTTATAATGAAACTTGCTGGGTAGCAGATTTTGTTTTTTATGAATTTTGCAAGTTTCTTTGAATTCTCTTGATAGATGATAAATAGACACAGTATATAGTTAACACTTGTCTTAATCTAAACATATAGATATAAATATGATATAAATTTCTCTCAACTAAGAATGACACTTAAACCCATCTCCTTTGTTCTGCTATGTCACCATTACTCAGAGGCCATGACTTTTTTTAGTTTGCACTTGTCAGCCTCCCAAGTACATCAGACAGGAAACATGACAAGATCAACTAATTCTACTTTATTGTAAAGCTACATTAAGTGAATCTTGAAATTTGAAAGTACAAATCTCCCATTGTCTCTTTTTTCACTTGATAAGTTAAGGAGGATCTTTTCTAAGTTAATTTCTTTTCCTGTTATTCAGTTGCACCTGCACTTTTTATCTGATTGTTCCCTTGGCAGCATCTCTTCTCCTCATTCCTGTTATTTGCACATACTATTACATTATTCAAATATTATCATGTGCTCCCCATCCATAAAACAACAATTAACACAAAGATGTCATGTTTGGTACTATAAGGTGTTCAAACAACAATTAACACAAAGATGTCATGTTTGGTACTATAAGGTGTTCTGTATAAAGAATAGTAGACTCCTAAATACAGGTTTCTGATTGGCTAAAGAACTTGAATGGGGATTGGTTCTCTACCACAAGAACCAATCCACATTAAGCTGCTCAAAGCGGCCAAATATTAAATACCGTCATTGGCTACAAGCCAGCAGACGAAAAACCTATTAAAAGGGGCTAGCTGCAGCTTGAGCCAGATGTTCCGTTTTTCACTGTGTTATAAATAAAGACTTTGTTGTTGGAACCCCGGTCTAACCTCGCGTTTTTCCCGACGAACCACTGGCGACAAAGGTGGGGATCATCCTAAACGCGAGACTGAGTACACGGCGTACAAGATAAAACCAGCCACGAAGAACAATGGCTGGAAACAATGTGATCCACCCGCCACCCTTCAAATCCCAATGAAGAGATGCGGAATCCTACGTAGACCGTTTAGATGTACCTGGAGAGGCAATGAGATGGAGGAAAATCTCAGGAACCAGCGCAACGAGAGCTGCTTTTCTTGACACACTGTGGGCCCACAATCTTCAAAATGGCAGGCTTGTGAAACCCTGAGATGTAAAAACAATTTGATCTGGACAGAAGCCTCCAAAAGAACATTGAAAAGGCCTCGTATATGCAGCTTGGTGGTGTCAAAGACTAATAAAGCGTGCTATGAGTTTTATCGGAGAGACCCCAGAAAGAGGCGAAACCATCGCTGTATTTTGTTGTGTTGCAGCCCTGCCGACAAATAGGGAGGGAGGTGTCGAGTTTCTGAACTTAGTATGAAGCAATGCAGGATGAGTAATATGGGTTAACGAGACTGTTATATACAAGGCAAAGACTACTGGAATGAAACCGCAACAATATCAGTAGTAGCGAAGGACTATCGCGCACGAAGCGCGATCTGGCCGCCGACCACGCCATGCAAAAAATAGGCTGTGAATACAATGAGAGATAAAGAACGCGAACAACAACGAAACAAGCCCGGCCAGAGGGAAAAAAAACAATCTCCGCACAACCGACTCCACTACGCAGAAGAATTCAACGCGAGCGTCAGAATCTGGGGAGGAAAGATGATGAAAGTCCACCGCCTAATACAGCCAACAAGAAAAGGGCTGCGAAAAACAGAGGAAATCGGCGGGAATGCGCTGGCTGCGGGGGAAACCATCCTTTGACTCGATTGTCAAATTCGCTCAATGGCCATTTATGCAAGAGCATGCAATAGAAAAGGGGGCATATCGAGAAGTCTGCAGGAACAAAAAAGAATTACAGCCCAAAAAGACGCAGCGAGCCCAGCAAAGACTGAGCCAAAACTATCGAGAGAAAAGTGTCAGCAAAACAAAGCAAGGCCACTACCAAGAGAAAGCATACCAGACTTTCACTAATCAGAAGCGCTCAATGGAAAGTGGGAAAGAAGGTAAAAAATAATTGCTAAAAATTTGAAGACAACTGTGAAATGGGGAAGGTTTTGACTGCTGGATCTTTCCTATCAATG
The DNA here is from genome assembly GCA_004320025.1 of Laticauda laticaudata. Classification (NCBI taxonomy): domain Eukaryota; kingdom Metazoa; phylum Chordata; class Lepidosauria; order Squamata; family Elapidae; genus Laticauda; species Laticauda laticaudata. The sequence continues at coordinate 16,078 of BHFT01050176.1, read as the reverse complement.
GGTCATGGGACAGCCATCAAAAAACTGGTCGCCGAGCACATGCAGATCAAGGAATCCAGAGACAAAAAACTAACCCTCAAGGACTATCAAGCGAAAACCGAATTCCTGATAGTTAAGGCCAAGGACTATTTCCGCAGCGCCTACAGACAACATGTGCCCAGTACTACCATTAACGATAGTCGTACCGAGATCGACCAAGGCCTACTGGGCAATCGAATGGTTCACACGCAATTGGCATCCGGATGACGCGGACTAGACCGGGTGGCCGCAACTGACTGGGAGAAGACCCTGAATGCCAAGAATTCAGGACGTTTTCGATGGCTCCCTAGGCAGGTATCGGGGGCACCCCAATTTCTTTTAGTCCTAGACCCCTAGTAGCCCTAAAAAGACTAAAGCCAGAGACGAGTTCCTTTGCCTCTAAAAAAGCAAAAATATAGGAACAACCTAAATAAATTAGATAGATCAAAGTGGTTTTAGAAACCGGTCGACCAGTGCTAAAATGGGAAACCACCAATTGGTAATGCCATTTAAACCAGACAGTGTCGTTCGACGAATCTGTGGCGACTACAAGGCTAAACCCCTAACCACGCGCTGCAACAAAGCGCATACCCGGTGCCAGTCGTGCAACACCTATTACACTCTCTTGGGGGAGGAAAAGTTTTCACTAAAACTAGACCTTTAGCACAAGCTTACCCAACAGCTCCCATTGATAGCACGCGCCCTTAACGGATGAAGCACAAACAATAGTGCTCACAACAAGCGGGCAATTCAAATGCAAAAGACTCCAATTTGAAGTAAGCGTAAGCCCCAGGCGTTTTTCCAAGAGTCCTCAATGGAACGCCTGTTAAATGGTATAAAAGGGGTCGTACCCATACTTCGACGCACGTCTAGATTTCGGCCAAAAGATTGTGACCAGCTTTAAGAAAAGACTTAAAGATGTCCTAAATAAATTCAAGAAATCTGGCCTTTAAAGTAAAGAAAGAAAAATGCCTGTCTAATGACTGATCGCAATCGAATTTTTGGGATATTTGATAGATGTGAGTGAGGGCATCACATCGCTACGCAAAAAAAAGTCTAGGAGCTTTAAAAACGCACCAGAACCAGGAATAAAAACTGAACTGCAGCATTGACGTAAAAATTTTTATAATGTGTTCCTACCCCCACAAAGCAACAATAGTGGAACCATACAACCCGATACTGTACTGGATAAGGAAAACACATTTGGACTTGGGGTATAGAGAAAAGAAAAGGCTTTCGCAAAGTAATAAAAACTTATTAACACAAACAGCGCGTGTCGTTATCCAGTTAGCCAACCACACTGCCATTGATGGTACACCTGCGACGCCTCACCATTTGGAGTCGGTGCCATCACTGAGTCAACAATTGCCAAGACGGAAAGAGGCACCCAGTTGCATTACTATTTCAAAGACTCTGTCTAAAGCCGAGCGAAATTTAAGTGTCAATGAGAAGGAGCCCTGGCAACGTCGCCCGGAGTTAAAACGCTTCCCACCGAAATATCTATATATGGGAGAAACATTTGTTAATAGTAACGCGACCACTAAACCGGCTACTTGGAATTTTGGCGGGAAACAAAACGCAAACACCGATACATTTTAATCCCACACAAATGAACAGATGGTCAGAAATTCCGTAGCAGCCACTTGTATACTCTAACACAATCGCCCTGGGAAACAAAATCTCCCATGCAGACGCTTTGAGCAGAACTCTGCGCTACCAAATTATAGAGAAGACCCGGCACCAAACGATGACCACCTTGCAGATGGAGACAATGCCCAAATCTGCCCATTATCTGGCCAAATGATACTGTCCCCAGATGCCACGTCCAAAGGTCCCCATTGATCTGCCCGTGTACTGAACTGGTAGGTAAAGGCTGGCCGGCAAAACCCAAAAAAACTGAGAACTGTTAAGCCTGGTACTGCCAGACAAACGTAGAACTTTTCATTCAAAAGGGTGTTTGTTATGGGTGATCGGTTGTTATCCCCTTCCAAATTACAAACGAGGTACTCAATATCTTTCACGAAGGCCACCTCGGAATATGTTAAAAATGAAAAGCTCTTGCTAGAAGCTATGTCGTTGGTGGCCAGGGTATAGAATAGAGACATCGAATACTGGGTAAATGTGGGTAACAAATGCCAAAGGAAATAGGCCTTCCCTGCACAAGCACCCATAAGGGACTGAGGAAACCTCCAAACGAGGCCCCTGGTCCACGAATCCACATACGAGACTTGTGGATCCAACTAAGGGACATACTTTTCCTCATTGTCGTAGATGCATATCAAATGGCTAGAGGTTTAAAATTATGCCATCTACGGACAACTGAAACCCTTAATTAAACAACTGGACAAACTCTTTGCGAACCCATGGCTGCTGGATCGTCCAAGTGTTGCAACGGGCCACAGTTAACGAGCAGTCAGATTCGAACAATACCTAGCCCCTAGGTATAGACATGCCGCGTAACCACGCGCGCGCGCCAGTCCGGCTGCGACGGCAAAGGGCAGAGAGAATGGTTAGATATTTACAAAAGAAGGGTTAGAAAGAAATGGACATTGGGGGATGTCCAAGAATAAAATAAAATGCCACCTGCTCACCCTACCATCATATCACACTCAGAATACCATAACAACAAAAGTCCGCGCGGAACTACTAATGCGGAGAGAAAACTAAGGTCGCAACGTAGACAGATGCACTGCGCGAAGACTATAGCACCAAACGACCCCCCCTCGCACTCTCCAACCCGTTTTCAGCGACATTTGAATAGGCATCTAGCTCTATTGGCAAAAAATTTTACTATTGGAAAAACGGGGACCCATTATGGCTACCAGGAACAATCACGCAAATTACAGGGCCCTCGTGTCGCGACCAACTAACCATAGACTACGGCAGGAATGGAAGCGGCACATAGGAACCAGCTTGTTCCCGAAAACATCAAAGAAGTTACAAACACAAACCCACAAATATTAAAAAACGACGAATATACCAAACCAAAGAGGGGGGTAATACGAGAAAATAAAAAGAACCCGTTAAAATTAAATACAAATACAAGAGCATCAAAAAGGCATTAAAGAGAGACTTACAAGCTTAGAAGACAATCGGGGGAAAAGTCCAACGAATGGGGCCCAGCCAAAGCCAGCTCGACCTGCCCGGAGAGACCAGGATGGGAGCGGCAACACCACCGGCCTAAAGAAATCGTAGGCGGCAGTATAAATGGGCCTGACTCAACCCTTCCAGGCGGTTCCATGGGAAACAACAGAAGAGACAGCAACCCATCCGAACCGGTCAGAAGTCTTCAAACAGGGAAATGAACCGCGCAAGTCCAGTTGAGTCAAAAGACACGCCCCACCTACCTGCGGCGACTAACGTCACCATGTAGGACTAAGCCAAGAGGGGAGGGGTGTTCGTATAAAGAAATAGTAGACTTCCTAAATACAGGGTTTCTGATTTGGCTAAAGAACTGAATGGTTACTAGCTGCTCAAAGGCAGCAACATATTAAATACCTGTCATGCGGCACAGACCGTGCGGAAGAAAAAACCTATAAAAGGCTGCCGCAGCTTGAGCCAATGTTCCGTTTTTCAACTGTGTTATAAAATAAAGCCTTTGTTGTTGGAACCCGGTCTACCTTGTGTTTTTCTGGACAGAACATAAATCATCTTAATTTTGATACAATTCCTGGATGATTTGAATAATATGTTTGGTTTTCCTTTTGGTACAAGAATTATTTCTCGGCTGCTGACAATTTTTAATTAATTGTTTTTAATGCCTATGGATAAATAATTTTAAGCATTTGTTAGTATAAAAAAATTCCCTTTGAGGAATCCAGAAAACCTCCTTCTATCCAGGCCAACTGTTGGTTTATGTATCCTAATGTGGTCAAAAAGATTGGCACATCTTTAGGTATCTGTTTTTACCTTTTTCTTAAAGATATTTGGGCTGATCTTGAAAACATCTGCATGCACAGGAAATGCTCTTCTACAAAGCTAAAATCCTTTGGGAGATGAAGTTGCAGTTGTCATTGCTGCCTTCACTTCATTACATATTTAAATCTGACACAGACAGAAGGCACTGTAGTTTATTCCTGTGTATATATGACCACATTGCCATGACAAAAGTGATTTTCACTGGTAAGTGAAGATAGAAGAGGCATAAAGACTGGCACTTATTCTTGGTGCTATTTTATTTTCTTATTTTTCATATTTACATGGGCATCCATCTCACAAGAATTTACTTTGGGCATCAAACAATAGTGCAATGGAGACCCTTTTTCTATTATAATTCAGGTTGCTTCTATCATGGTGAATGAAATATATGAGGTTATTTAAATATATGAGGTTATGAAATATATGAGGTTATAATTTATGTCAGTGTAGTATGCTCATAATATTTGCAACTTTTGGGGAATTTTCTTGCATGCCCTTATGATACAATTCTAGCACTGAATAGGATGCTAAACTGAGTTTTCTTCTCCCTTCACCATTACTATACATTTCAGTTTCAAATTTCTTAAAACATGAATAAAGTTGTCTGATAGACCAATATTTATTTCTTACATAGTCTTCTGTTTTGGAAGCTTTACTAAGTTTTCTTTTTTTCAACTATCACATGACTAGAGTAATTTACTCAAAAGAAACCACAAAGGTCGTAGCATGAAGATGAATCTTACTTAAGCAGGCACCCTGTCTCAAAAAAGCATCATGATATCACAGTTGTACATTTCAGTTTGCACATTGCTTAAAACATAAAAAACCCATAGTGCTAACTAAAGCAGTGCTAATGATTTTGTTCAATTCACTTAGTAAGATATAAAGAAAATATATATTTAAAATATTTTTCTATACTGAATACAGAGGGTGAGAAAAAGGAGTCTCACCATTCTCTGACAGGATCTCATTCACTTGAACAAAAAGTATAGGCTACCATGCTTTTTGTGGCCTAATTCTGATGTAGACAACATATTGCAACTTGAAGCAATGCGTCCTTGGCAACAAATCTATATTATCAAATAAGTTCTCTGCTGATCTCAGAGGAAAAAAATCCAGCTTTTTCTAAAGTCACAAAAAAGAACTGCCCACCACAAAGCATCAATTGGATGCTCTAAATATAAAAGAAAAAAAAATGTATAAAAGCCATATATAAGTTAGGGCTTGGTGCAAAAGAATGCAGAATTAAGTTGTTGGTACCACAATAAATCTATACTTTTATTTTTAGATATCATTAATCTTAATATGATTTAATATAATTTTAATGTGAGACCCAGTTTGGTCTAATAGTTAAGGCACTGGGATAAAAAGTAGGAAACCATGAGTCCCTCCTTAGCCATAAGCCAGTCATTCTCAGCCCATCCCACTTCGCAGGATTGTTGTTGTGGGGAAAATAGGAGGAAAAGTGTTGGATATGTTTGCTGCCTTGAGTTATTTGTAAAAACAAAGAAGGTAGAAAATAAATAAATAATCTGAATTTAAGGATTTTTCATGTCATGTAAATATGTCAAATATTAGTCACATTCCACCCTTTCAAGTAAAAAAAGGAACTTTTAAAGACAGAATATATCTGCTCAGTTATGAAAAGAACAAAAGAAAACAGGCTAAAAAATGAAAAAGCTATAACATGGAGAAAGAGGCTTCTGCCAAAACATTCTCAATAAGAAACTAAATATGAAAACAAAGCAGGTTGGCAAACTACCATAAGTATTTTCAAATCAATGTTGTATCATATTCATTTTTTCATATGCATGAGAATAAATATGCAGAACAGGTTTTCAATATTCAGAAGCCCAATTCAATTTATTTGTCTACTTCTAAATTAATAATATAACTTTCTACTAGTTTTATAGCTTTTGCATGAAGTTTTTTTTAACCTTATTTCAACTTTTTCTTTCCAAGACTGAAGTAAATAAGCAACTAAACAAATTAGAATGTTCAGTATTTTCCTTTCTTACCCTTATCAAATATTATTTGTCTATTATTGAATAACAAAATAAACTTGCTAGGTGTTCCCCATTTATCAAGGTTTATAATATGAATTTGTGATAAAATTCAAGAAGCATTAGTGCAGTTGCAGTTTCCTGAAAGTTCAGTGGTCTAGGATTTGGGTTTCTTTTTGTCTTCTACAGGAGGTAGATCAATAGCAGAATTCATTTTAGGCTGAATGATCTAGGATTGAATAGTAGTAGCACTGGAAGATGAAAACAAGATTTCTGCAGTCCAGATCTATCTGTTCATCTATCTATCTATCTATCTATCTTTAAAAGTAATATAATATGCAGAAAAAAAAATTGTTCTGTTAATCTTTTAAACCAGTTAAAGGGATAACTAGAGCCATTTGCACAACTACATTATTAAACAATTAGGGTTAATTGATTTTTTTTTCTTCACAATGAAGTCCTCAATCTATAGAATCAATGGCACATTGTGCCCTATTGAAATAAGTTTCTAATGACCTTGCTTGCTGTCTGTTGGTGAAAGATTGTAAAAGCATTTCAAAAGCTCTGAAACTACACTTGATCCATAATTGGGCAAAGTCTTGACAGGGAGATTTTAAAATCCTGCTAAGAGCAGAGCATAAAAATTTCCAAAAAGTCATTAAAAAAATCAGAACAACATCTAGCATCCACAGTTTGCCTTCATAGCAATATATGAGAGTGATTTACAGGAAGCCAGTATTTTTCAACCTTGGCAACTTTAAGACATGTGGATTTCAACTCTCAGAATTCCCCAGCTAGCAGTAAAGTTAAATTTGTTAGGATTTTAGGATAGATTGCATATTGGAAATATTAGTTATACATTAAAATTGCTAAGGTTGAAAAATACAGCAGGAAATATTTGATTGCAGCTATTGCAGCCAAAGATGACTATCGGTCAGTTTTGCTGTATATTGACCAGTTGGACACACATGAAGCTTTGAGAACATGTAATAGCAAAAGGATAAAAATCATATTCTACATCTGAAAGAGTAGAATATTGTTTCATTGAGCTGTAAATGTCAATATAAACAATTTTAATTTTACAAAAACTTAATTACAAAATTATTACTTGAACAAATGCCTCATAAACCAAAGAAAATATTTGTTGAAATTAGGACTCCCTTGGTGCTCTCTGAGCTTGGTTGCTTTCTTGCAGATGTTTTATTACCAAATATTGATGAGAACATCATCGTTGCTGGAAGGGAGTAATGTTTGCTATCATTTTATATTCTAATGGCTTGCCCTGTCCATGTTAGTGGGGGTGACTGGCCTGTTTATCATTGGCTTGTTTGACGTTCCTTAATTGGGATATTGTTTATTTCTTGATGTACTTGAAGTAAACAATTCATTTTGGTGTTAATCTCTGCTTATCTGGGTGTTTTTTGCTGTTGTCTTTCTGTTCCTTTTTTGGTTTATTGATTGTCTCTTTTGAATGGTATGTAGGTGTTTATGTCTATATGCCTATTGATAGCTGATTTGTCAGAGTGAATTCTCTTTTGGACCTGGCTTCATCTAGGATGGTCACAGTTTTCCAGTTGAAACTATGGTTAAGTCTGTTCATGTTTTGGGAAATTAAGGAGTCATCATGTTTTCCTGACTGCAAGTTGGTGTTCATTGATGCACACTGCTAGTATTCTGCTTCTTTGTCCTATGTAGTGGCTGTTACAGTTCTTACATTGTACATTGTAGATGACTCTTTATTTTTATTTTTATTCTGGGACTGTTAAACCAGAAAATCCAGCAGCACTGAGGATGTTATCTAGCTTGGAAAATGAAATGTCTGCAAGAAAATAACAAACTCAAAAAGCACCAAATGAATGAATATGAATAGTTTTACTATAAAAATGATTTGTGGAAGGAAGAATCTGGATGGAGGAAGGATTTTTTTCCCTATGGTTAAATCTTGATTAGGAATCCTTTTGAATGTATTATAAGCATTACACACAAGACATGGTCCAAAGTCATGCAAAAGGATCTGTAGCTTTGGAATAAATTCATTTAGGGGCAAAGGTAAAATAACTTCTTTAAAGATTAAAATGAATATGAAAATTTACATTATATTTGAAATGACACTATATACTGTCGAAGTTAATATGGGTCTTTTCAAATCTTACTGCTTTGCATTAGCTTCTTGAGAATGTTTCCTATTTGGCACTCCATGAGAATCAGAAGGGAAGCTAAGTTGCTGAAACTCTTCATTGTTTCTTTTCCCTGCCATTTAGTTAAATAAATCTAAATATTTATAATCTACCACACAGATATATTTAGGATGGTCAAGTGCCAGAAAGGACAGGTCTTCAGCCCCTTTAATAGTTATGTAGAAAAATAGAACCTTAACAGATGTAGCATGTCATGTATGTTGTACTTGCAGAAACTCCTTCTTCTGTGCAACTATTAATGGAACAGAACCCTAATTTTTTGTGTATCTAAATATTCCAAGTGGAGTGAAGTAATGAGGATTTATGGGCACATGATAATGGAATCAGTAATTCACTCTTACTGTTAAAATATTGATCATTTTTCAACACTATGTATATTTATTCAGAAATGCAGAAATATAAACTTCATTAGGATTTGATCCCAGAAACATATATTCAAGATGAAAGCTTTAGGAATGTATTTTAGGATACATTGTATACTGGAAATATTAATTGTAAATTGTTTGTTTAATACTCCACCACACCTGTGTTTCAGATCAATGCACTATATTAATATACAATTTGCATGGATGTTGAAACTCTAGCACATAGTTGTATTGTCTATGCTGCAAAGCACCTTGTGTTTTTGTCAGACTGAGTGATAGATCTTTTTTCTGCCATATAGTGTGGGCTACTTGCTATCTTCTATGTTTTCTTGGATGGGGAGAAGAAAATTCTGAATAGTTGTGGAAAAAACAAACATTCAGAAAATCTGGTTTTCTCTCTCTTTTAATATCATAATACAATGTTCCCTATGTGGAACCCAGAGGTGACATCTAGAGGTAACTCTAGAATGTAATTCAGATTGTATTTATGGATTATGTCAGAGAAAACATACTGAACATGTATCTTGAAAATTTAAAAAACCACCCATAGCCTAAGCATCCATTATATTATGCAGATTTAAAAAATATCTTGTATATTTCTTGATTAAAGAGTCACATTGACATTAGTCAGGAAAAAAATACAGTACACAACTGCTATGAATGCTTGCAAATGAAAGGAGTTCTAGGGAGGACCTATATCTAGAATTTTGTAAACAAGACAATAATTGGCTTCTTAAGAGCTCAATAATAAATCTACTTAGTGTGACCCAATTACTCTTCATGAGGAAAACAATAATAAAAAGAAGATAATAATACAATCACTTTCAATTTATGTATTGTTTATGATGTCAAATAAAATGTATTTTTTTAAAGTGGTCTGAATTAATAGTTATTTGGTATTACCCCCCTGAATCCTTCTGAATCCTTTGGCAGTTCGAATCACTAGTGCCATGTAACAGAATTAGCTCCCGTTACTTGTCCCAGCTTCTGCCAACCTAGCAGTTCAAAAGCATGAAAAAATGCAAATAGAAAAATAGGGACCACTTTGGTGGGAAGGTAACAGCGTTCCATGCACCTTTGGTGTTTAGTCATGCCAGCCACATGATCATGGAGACGTGTTCGGACAATGCTAACTCTTTGGCTTTGTAACCGAGATGAGCACCGCCCCCTAAAGCCAGAAATGACTAGCACATACATGCGAGGGGAACCTTTACTGTGAATCCTATGATGAAGATGAAGAATCAACTAATATCTACAAGATAAGAATGGAGCTAATGCTAAGATTTTGCTGTACTCTGATCTGCTATTTGAAATGGAGTCCAAAACTCTAAGCCAAGGATAATTAAATTATATTTATACAATAACTGTATTACATTGATTCAATGAAGTCTGTGGTTTTATTATTCTTACTAATGATAGAGGATTTCCATTTTTAAAAAGTGTGAAAAGCTATCACATCACAAACAAGTTGTAATTCATGAATGTTTTAGATTATGTATCATATTTTTGTAAGTGTTTTTTGTTGTTGCTATTACTGCTGTTACCTTGTAGATCACAGGCAAAACATCAAGAATAATATACTCTAGTAATTAGAAACTCCAATTACACTGTGTAATTGTTCTGGGGACAGACTTCAAAGCCAACAAAAGTTTAAAATGACAACATTTAAAAACACACAGAAATAATTTTAACTTTTAATACAGAATAGCAGGTTTGAATTAGCTTTGTTTAGTGGTTAAGACACGAGGCTAGAAACCAGGACACTAAATTATAGTCCTGCTGTAGGCATGAAAGCCAGTCAGATGACTTTAGGTCAGTCATTCTCTCTCCATCTAAAACATTAGGCACCAGTGATAAGCCAGCCATCAATTACTGTCTCATCCAATGGATCAATATTCAGTTGACCTGGAAAAGCAGACCCTGAACTTGCAGGAAAACACTGGGAAGGAAAAAGAAACCTAATATATGTTATTAGAGGGATGTCTGTGTTAGATGGTTTTGACTAATTAACAAGTTAATTATTAAAATATTTATGAAATGGTAACAATTTCAAGGTTTTCCCTGTGCAAACTGAGACATGGGACTTTAATTTTCCAGACTTTCAAGGGTATCTTTAGCCATACTTTCAATTTATAGAGGTTTTTTTTTTAAATGAGATTGCACTACAGGAATTACTAGAGGGTTATTATTCAGAGCCACTGAAACCATTTGTGGCAATTTTTAATTATACTTGGAATTTGGTTATATTTCCAGAAGTAAAGCCAGCTAGATATAATTGGATGTCATTAAGCAAGACTTTTAAATTTGTTCTCTGGAAAAATTGGCCTTTTGAAATGATTTTTATTTAAAAATAAAGAGGGAAGGAAGGAAATGAAATGAACCATAATGCTTTGGTCTTTTTTTCCTTTTCTTGTTTTCTTCTTTCTTGTTTTTTTCTTTCCTTTTTATTTTGTTTTATTAAAGGGATAATTATAAGTTGAGCTAGTCCTCAACATACACCAGTTTGTTTAATGACTGTTCAAATTTACATTAACATAGAAAAAATACCTTGTAACCATTTTTCACATTTAACAACCATTGCAGCATTCCCATAGTCACATGATTAAAATTCAGATATAAAGCAACTGACTCATATTTAGGATAGTTGCAGTTTCCTGGGGCCGTGTGATCACTTTTGTAAAATCAAAGGTTCATAAAATAACAAATTTATCCAAATGTGTGAAAGAAACTGGATATACAGTGCTATGAGTATGCCGCTGGAAAAATAATACTCCAGAATTTTCAAGTTCATTACATTTCAAGAGATTTGGCAATGTTGCATAATTTTAGTCACTGTTTTTATAGTGGTAGGAATGGGAGGTGAGAGCTCTGGTATCTCACAGAATCAGCTGGGAACATCCAGATTAATGCCACATTGCTGAAGCCTATACTCATTTAGAATTAAGTCCCTCCAAAATCAGTTTACTAAGCAAACAGAGAAGGGATAAGCTAAAAGATAATTTTGGAATACAGTCAATTTAATGAAAAACTCTTCTGAAAAAAGAAATGCAGAACCAAATGTCACATGAATTTCTTCATTATGTTAAATAGGAAAGAATATGGGGTCTGAGCAACACTATTTCAGAACTGCAATGTTTGGAAAAGGTGAATGCTTTAAATTATGTTGAATGCCAAGTGCATAGTATCATATTTCTCTTGCTCTCCTTTTGATACATGGATAGTTCCAATTAGCTGTTTAATCTATTCATCAGCATTTTGGCCTAAAGAAAACAAAGTTGTATTTTGGTCCTTGGAGATCTGTACCAAATACAAAAGATTGGGCTTGAGCCACTGAAGTCTTTGAAATAAATTCAGAGCGTTTAAAATGTTACAGCAATACTCCGGAAATGTCTTACTTTGGTTATACATTTGCAGTTCTGTTCTGATGCTGGGATATAAATTACTTCCTAAAAATAAGTTATATTATGGATACCTTATAAAATAAGTTACATTATGGATACCTTATAAGAACATTTAAATCAAACCAACTCATACTGTTAATTTTAGCAATCACTGTTGTTCCATCCGGAAATAAGTTGCACGAGGCCGAGTTCCAACAACAAACTCTTTATTTAATTCAGTAAAGCAATGGTAACGGAACAAGAGCCCAAGCCGGCAGCAAGCACCCTTGTAGTATAGGCGACTTTGCTCGGCACTCTGTGGCCAACTGATACACTGTTTAAGTGTTCCGCCGGCCATCGGCGGGCCATCGGCCTTGATTCTCTAATGGTCAAATCCCAGGAACGGCGTTTTGCGGACAAGTCGGAATAGGGAACCCATGGAGCCTGCCGGAGGTCCACTGTACATAACACCACCTCCCCTTGGGTTCATCCAGGACGTGGTGCGGTCACGTAGGTCATCGCAGAGTAGGTGGGGCTTGTTTCAGTACCTCGAGTTGCCTGAGCACTCAATCGTGTTCGGACCGGGATCGATGTCGCTCTCTGTTCCTGTCTCCATGGACTTCTGGAAGGTGAGCTCAGCCTTGCCGACTGCGCGCGTGAGTTTCTACGGCTGGTGGTTGAGATGGCTTCCCATACCGTCTTCTCCTTGTTTTGCCAGATTGGTTGAGCTGGCCCTGGAGGTGGTCCTTTCGCAGGAAGGCTCGCTTCGGTCTCCCTGTGCTCCCTGACTTGCTCAGTTATGGGGTTCATATCCACTGTGAGTGCCTTTTTATTTGATTTGTTTGCATAGTCTTTATGTCAGTTGTCTGTTGTCTGTATCGGGAGGTGTCCTGCTCTCACCTTGTGGTATTATTCATGCTATTTCCCCGTCTCCTTGGTCTGCTTTTTGTCGTTATTTGTATTTTTTGGCTCTGTGTGCTTTTTGCGTATCGGGTGGCGAGAACAAGAGCTGAGGGGTCGACGTGTGGCGCTCCATTCTCTTCCGTCATCTAGGAGTAGTTCTGGTAAGACCGGGGGCCTGTGTCTGGGTGATTGTGGACTGGAGGCCATAACTGGGTCCCCGTGAGGTTTTTTATTGCATAGACCAGGTTGCCTATTTTCGTTCAAATGCACGGTATTTGCTGGAGGAGTCAGGGGGTTTATCCCAGGTGTAAGTGGGGTGCAGTCTGTCAAGGTAGGTTCCATACATAAGTTCCATACATAACAACTGTTGAAATTTTGTGGTGTGATCAGGGCTGCATGTGCACTATTGGTCAAAGATTAGCTAGTCTTTGTTTTTTCAAGTGAAAGACATTTGATTAAACCAAGTGTAACTTGCTCAACTCTATAAAGGCAATTTAGAAAAATGTAGGAATCTCAGTTGCCCCTTTAAAAACTAGACATATTTATGAGCTTTCACTTTTCAACAAACAGTCCCAGGGTAGCTTACAGAAGAAAACAATGTACCAATTAACAAATTAATAAAAGCCAGTGGTAATAAAATAAGCTTTCTGTTTCAGTGTAATAAAAGCTATGAACCACTGTACTTTGATAAACTCTTAAGAGATGGATAAAGATAATAAGTAAGCTCTTGAATCTGAGTCCTGAAAATTTCACAGCTGGGTTCCATGGAATTTTCTTGACCAGTCTGTAGAAGTGGTTTTCCATTGCCTTCCCATCCCACAAATTCTCAGTCAAAGTCTAATGTTATAACATTGTCCTGAGAATTTCCATCAAGGTGCTCTGATCAGTCCCAGTCCTGATTAACTTACAGAAAATAAATATCTTTATAATATTCCTAAGGCTGGACTAAACTTTGTTCAGACCATTGCATAACAGATTATTGTCAACTAATTGGTAACTCTTATCAATATAAGCAAGCAAGAAGGCAACTACAGATTTTAAAGATTGGGAAGGCAGTTATTCATATACCTTTATATATTTTCTACCTGCATCTGAGAGTATGAGGTAGAGCTGCTTTGCTGCTGTACAGGAATTTTGGAGAAGCTTCAGTGTGAAATTAAGAAGAAGAAGAAAGTTTTCCAGTATTTTAAATATTCTTTACCTAGTAACATTGTCTTTTGCTGTTTGTTATCATCTACAATGGACCATGCGTTTGTAAATATTTAACATTTAAGAATCTTGCTTTTGGAGTATATTGCTTATACATTCAACCCTTTGCTTTTAGCTTTCTGTAAGAAGCAAAGCATCCAGGGAAAGTGGCAGGCTGGTGTGACCTGCATGTGTGTACCTGATTATTAAGAAGCAATTCAGTGTTCCAAGCTTGCTGTTGAGTCATCAGCAAAGCGACATTGAATTCTAACAGCACTTGCATTACTTGTGTGGGAGGCTTAAATCCTGAAGTTCACAATTAAAATAAAAAGCCACAACAATCATGTCGGTTTGCTTTCAGTTTCTCAGTATGCGTGGTTCTACTTTATTCAAATGTGTATCTGGAATTTTATGCAAATTAAAGTGGCTAATTTAGATTGGAATTTAAAAATATATAGCCTAGCTGCAAGATTTACAGAATGTGGTGTTGGTGGTAGTGGGGAGGGCTAGAATGTAGAATTTGACATGCAGTAGAATTGAGTGTGGTAATTGTTTGTGATGTTTTTCTGGACTTCAAAGTTCCATAAACAGCTGCAAAAATTTTTTAGCAAAGAGTACCTTCATCATCCTTCTTTATTCTTATAAAGCAAACATTTAAGGCTCTTTTAATTTTTTCTTTGATAGCTTGTGCTTTTTGTTAATGTCTGTCAATGAAATAATGAAGACAGCACCTCATTTTTGTTGTTTGTTTGATGTATGCATGGATATATAAGTGTGAAAAAGAAATGTTGTCTGTCATTCAGCTATGCTTGGCTATCTAAAAACATTTCAATTAACTTCTCCAACAATATTACAAGATCTCTGTGTAGCTGAGTTAATTATGGCCTGGGTTAAATTGTGACCTAAAAATATATGTCTTCTTTAGATGCTTGAAAAATATGTGATATTTCTATATGAAGAAAGGGAATGGGAACATCAAGATATTCCCAGCTTCCTCTGTGCTATTATCAGGATAGGAAGTAACTGATTTGCCTGTTTCTAAACATGATGGATGAGAGAAAGGGAAAGACATGTACTTCTTTGCTGCTACAGATATTACAGAAGGCTACATAACATATAAATATATATTTACTTATGAGAAAAATACATTGTCTGGCAAACAATAATATCAAATTCAATGAAAGATGACTGGGAACTACTGCTATTTTTGAGATTGTACTGGGAATATGATTCAAATTTTTCTCCTATATCTGCACTGAAATTATGCATTTCAAAGAGGACCACTTTTGGTGATCTTTTTTTTAAAAAGATCAATCTGTAGGTCATCAGGCTGATGATATGCATACAAATTTCAGATCTTTCCATTTCCTAAGTCCAATTTAAGTTTATAGTTGTCACATTATCCTATTATTTTCCAGAATATTTTGTAAATTTAATTAAAACTTTTAAAGCTTCTAAAGTAAAATGATATTTTTTTCTGCTCTGAATACTTTTACAGGGAAACCCCATGTAAAGTATGTTGCAGTATTCCAACTGGGAGGTGATTAAGGCACGAGTGACTGTGAACAGGGCCTTCCAGTCCAGAAATTGGTACAACTGGTAGATAACATGAAACTGCACAAACCCATTTGGCTATAGCTACCACCTGCTCTTCAAGCAAGAATTGTGCACAGGATCTTTTGGGATCTTATTCCCATTCAGAATAAGAGATGGAAAATTCCCAGAACCAGAAAATTCCTAAAACCCAAACCTAGTTTGTTTTACAAGGGTTGAACTAAAGCCTGTGGTTCAAATACCCACAGACTCAAGACGCTGAAAGTGGACTACCATGGCATCATATATACCCTGCAGTATCCCCCATATTAAGGACTGAAGATTGGACCTCTCCCTCTCTGTCAACATATACAGGAGCCAGTCCTTGAAAAAAGAAGAACACCATCATAACATTATGCTGCCCATCCCTAGCGTCCGAATAAATATTGGTATTCTTTATTATCTATTACTAAACCAACAATGATATTTTTTTTAAAAAAATCCTCCATTGAGAACTTGAAGAAATTAAGTGTAATAGCAGAGATATCTTTACTGTATGTTAAGCCCATGTC
>BHFT01050175.1:41463-65804 GCA_004320025.1 Laticauda laticaudata | reverse complement strand
TGGAACATTTTTCTCGTCCGCTGTGTCCTTTTTACAAACATTTTGCATCCGTTGGGCAGTGTGACAGGGCCTTTATAGTTAGTAAGAAGCTGCCTACAAGGAATATAAATCCTTCCATTCCCCACTGCCCTGTCAGAGCTGAAGGAAATTCTTGGATGAGAAGTGAAACATCTCCAAAAGAAAACACAAGAAAGTTCAATTGCCTCCTGAAAAATCACCTTTGGGACAACCACGACCTGGATGATGGAGAATCTCTACAGACTTTTATGCTGGAAAAATATTGATATTAATGGATAAAAAGCTATTCTGAAACATCAGGAATAGGGGGGAAAGTGGAAAATGACACTTGAAACCTAGAAGAGGAACATTTAAGATTGGACTATTAAGCTGTCAGTTATTTGAGCAGGTATACCTGTTCTGGATTGCAAAAACCAAAGAGTTTTCAGCATCTCCTTGATCCCATTTAGAATAGCTCATTGGGTAGACTTACCCTACAGTTTTGGCCCTGGGGTCAATTTTTATCTGCAACTCTGGGTAGATGTTGGTGTTTATGTATTTATTTATCAAATTTAGAGACCACTTCTCTCACAGAACAAATCTCTCTGTGCTGTTGACGCAACGGATGGAAACTAAACAATGAGAGAAGCAACCTAGAACTAAGCTGTCAACACATATAATATTAAATATACATCTGTCATATTTGTCTGGTATGTCTACTTTGTCTTTTGTCTACTTAACAAAAATATTTCTGGCTTTAAGTCTATATGTTGCTTTATCATTTTCTCCAAACAAGGATGTATTTTCATTCACGTAATACTTTTCATCCATTGTACCAACGTGATTAATATTACATGATTGTATCAACATGATTAATATGGAGGCAGTGTCTCCAAAGCCCATAAAGATGACACATGGCCAACAGCTCTTTCTTGAGAAAGTATCTAAGCAACCTGGTTGGTGGCCATTGAGTACCTCATCATCTGAGATTTTTCCCCTCAATTTCCATGAAAGAAGTGCAAACCATTTCATTTTAGGATAGTGAATTCGGTAGTTCATGCATTGTGTAATTGTGTAAAGAAGCACTTCCCAAAATGTCACACTATAGATTTGCATAAAGAGATTACCATAGTGGTAATTTTAATTTTAATCCTTTCTCTAAGGATCCATAGTAGGTGCTACAAGACTCACAAGTTGGCTATGTTCCTCTTCATTTTGCTCTCCAACATGACCCCAAGATCATTTTCATCATCAACAATTGCTAGTTCATCATCAACAATTGCTAGTTAGCTTGAAGCCTCCATCTATCTGTTTGTTTGTGTGTTTGTGAGTGAATCACTTCACACTTTCATGGAATCACAAATTTAATTTTGCTGACCTTTAACTGGATGAGTTCACTATGGGACTCCTTCCAGTGCTTTCTATTCCAACCATCCTCAATTGTTTGACGTCCGAAGCAAACCTGACCATATTGTTACAGTTTTTTTTCATTTTGGGTTATTAATGATGAAATCATAAACAAAAAACAAAACCAGCCAGCTTCTTAATATAGAATCTTACTGATTTTTGCATTCCTGTGTGGAAAAAGTTTCTTCATCTCCTGTTCTTTAATTGCACAGCCAGACCTGAATCTACCCTTTTATCTCATGCCAAATTTACTCACAACTTTGAGGAGGGACTTGATCAAAAGCTTTTACATGTCCAAGTGCAATATCTATTGAATCATCAACATTCCCCTGATTGCTGATGGTCAAAAGGTCAAAATGATATGGACAGAGGACTCATTTTTACAGAGGAAGTCTTGAATTCCATAATATTGGTACAAACCAGTTGAATTGTCATTGCTACCGAGAGAAACAATGGCGTAGTAAACAACATATCTTATTATTGTTATTATTTTGAAGAAACAGTGGAGGCCATGCTTGTTAGGCTAAAGAAACAAGTTGAAAATAACAGCATGAATTTTAAAAATTAGCAGTGCAACCCTCTTCTGTGAGAAGGTAGCAATCAAATGCACAAGAATAGAAAAGACTTGGGAATAGAAGTTGATTGAAAGCTAAATATAAATATAAATCAGCAACATGATCTGGCTAATAAGAAGACAAATACAATTTTAAGCTACATCAACAGACTTTTTTTGGACCTGGGTTGCATCCAAACTGAACACATTTTTTAAAAATGTATTTTATGAATCACAGTAAGCAATAATTTTCACTTTCCTCTGTTTAGGAAGAACTTCCTCCAATGGCAGTATCTCAGTTCTGGAGCAGGTTCTGAAAAGAATCACCAGAAAGACCAGGGATAAACTTTGGGAAGAGAGATTAAAAGATGTAATCATGTTTAGCTGTGAGAAAAGATTGAACCACCACATAAGGCAATCCTCTTAAAAGAAATTAAAAGATTACCAAGTGAATGTCCCAAACCTATTTGTTTGTTTTTACTCATTCTGGAATACCAGGCATGAGGAAATGATTTTAAGTTTCAGCAGGGCATATTCTGACTGAATGTTACCCCCCCCCAAAAAAAATAAATCTTTCTAAAAGTAACAGTATTTCAATAGTAGAACAAGAGGCTGAACAGTAGAATTGTGAGGAATACATCAAGATTTAAGCCTCTCCTTCAAGCCAAATTAGACAGCAAAGCTCTCAAGAATATTCATGTCCAACTTGCAATCTTACTTCTGGATCATACGACAGTTTTGGAAAATCTGAGCACCACTTTCATGGCCTCCTAACAGTTGACTCTAGAGTTGGCCTGATCTCTGGAGTCAATTGTTCCTGAGGAAAGGGGTTGTAACCCAAAAGTTGGAAATTCCAAAACTGATTTGTGAGGAAATTCCAGAAATGGTTTCCTGTACTCTCTTTTCCTATCAAAGAAGAGAGATCTTTGGGGGGAGGGTCAGGTCCATCACATTTTTCTCTCTCCTTGCAACAATGAACAACTAAAACTGAAATGATAACAATCATCCAGAGATGGTCCATGCCTATCCAGTTACTTCCTCCACTATGTTTTTGCAAATAAGCAGAATAGCATTCAGTGGCATCAGGAGATTTCATATTATCCTGACAAGTCCTTGCATCACAGACATCCAGACATATTGAAGTTCTTATCTAGTAGATACAGTGCCAGGAATCCAAGTAACAGTCCCAATGAAATCAAAACTCTGAGACCTGGAGTTTCCTCAAAGTAAGAATCTATTTAGGAATGCCATTTAGCAGTGTTGGTGAACCATTTCGGCACAGAGTGCTGAAATGGGACCCACACGTGCACAGGGGTTGTCAGAAATCTGTTGTGGTTAGCCAGCAGCAGGTGAGGATGGCTGAGGAGAGCGATGACTCAGATGAGGGGCCAGGACCATAAGGGAGTGGACTGCTGCCTTCAGAGATGGTGGGGGCTGGCAGCAGCGATGAGGAGGTTCCTGAGGAGCCTGTGCTAAGTATGCGTGAGCGCAGGATTGCTCGGAGGAAAGAACAGTTACACAGTATGGGTGACTTGGGAGTAAGGCTGCAAGATAATGGCCCCTCCTTCAAGAAAATAAAAGCCAGCTGTGAAACTAACCTTCTTTGCAGAAGGCAAAGATGTTTTGAAACTCCAGCCTCGTGGACATTCCGGTATCCTGAGTTTGTACTTGAAGATTCTTGTATTGCACATTATTTCTTGTCTGTTATCTTTTGACAAATCTTGCACAATTTGGCAAGGTTTGTGCTAATCACAGTTAATTATTTTGTAAAAGCATTACAAGGTTTTTGTTTCTTTTGGATTGTGTTTGATTTGTCGGAAAAGGGCGTGGGTCAGAACAAAACCGGAAAAGCAGCTCCCCAGTGCACATGTGCATGCCGGGAAGCTGAACTTCCAGTTCTGGCATTCATGCATGCATGAAGACCAGCTGGCCAATGAGCATGTGCACACCAGAACCTGGAAGATCAATGGGCAACAGCTGGCATGCCCGGAGGGATGGCTCTGCGTGCCACTTCCGGGCACATGTGTCATAGGTTTGCCATCACAGCCATATAGGCACAGCTGGTAAAAACCTGACCCTGAAGGACCTGAGGTTTTCCCCACCCAAATCAAGGTCTTGCCCCCAGGTCACATGTCCATCACATGGTCCAATCAGGTCACAGTCCTCCTTCAGCTGCCTTTGGCCCTCGCCTTTCAAACACCTGGTAGGGACTTCCTTGGCTCCTATGGGAAAGAATGTTATTTTGGCTAATTCCCCCCCAGTTATTTCTATGTCCCCCCTTATGTTTCAACAGCAGACACTGGCTTTGCTGTGAACATTTCCAAAATGATTCCAGGGCTGACAATTGGCTTGCAAGAGGCAGTTGGATCATAGAGATAGAACGTAATGTAGAATAATAGAGTTTGAGGTCTTCTGTTCCAACCTCCTGCTCAGGCAGGAAACCTAATATCATTCCAGACAAGTTGGTTGTTCAATCTCTTCTTAAAAACCTCCAGTGATGGAGCACCCACAACCTCTGGTGCCAAGTTGTTCCACTGATTAATTGTTCTAATTTTCAGGAAATTTCTCCTTGATTAGTTTTCTAGGTTGCTTCTCTCCTTGATTAGTTTCCACCCTTGGCTTCTTGTTCTGATTTCAGGATTTTGGAGAATAGATTGATTCTTTGTGGCAGCCCCTCAGATCTTGGAAGACTTCTATCATGTCACCCCTAGTCTTTCTCTAACAGAATAACAGAATTGGGAGGGACCTTGAAGGTCTTCTAATCCAACTCCTGCTCAAGCAGGAAATCCTACACCATTTCAGACAAATTGTTCTCTGATCTCTTCTTAAACACCTCCAGTGTTGGAGCACCAACAATTTCTGAAGGTAAGTCATTCCACTGATTCATTGTTATAATTGTCAGGAAATGTCTGCTTAGTTCTAGGTTGCTTCTCTCCTTGATTAGTATCTATCCATAGTTTCTTCTCTTGCCACCTGGTGCTTTGTAGAATAGGTTGACCACATCTTCTTTTGTGGCAGCCCCTCAAAAATTACAATACTGCTATCATGTCACCCCTAGTCCTTCTTTTCGCTAGACTAGCCATACCCAATTTCTTGCTAGGAGGGAAACAAAAATAATTCCAACTCTTTCCTGGTGCCGTGCATCCAGGAATGAGTCCAACGAGAAGCAATCTCAGGTTACTTCCAAACACAAGAGTTTGGTGTCCCTTTTCACTGCTGAAAAGAAGATTATGTTCTGAAAGAAGCTGCTTTCTGCCTGATCATGTGAAGGACCTAACAGGGATAGCATCCACAAGTTCGTGTTGTTTTAGAACTACTGCAATTTGAGGAGGAGGGACTAAAATAAATGCTTGGTATTTAAGAAGCCAAGTCAAAGAGCAGTTTGCAAAATTAACTGCAAAAAAAAAAAAAAAAAGCCAAGTGTAGCTAAGTTAGTTCTTATTTTTTTCAAGTGATGTTAAACAAGATACAGTACCAGATGGGGAAGTCTTTGTATTATAGGTATTCCTCAGCTTATGACCACAATGGAGCCCAACGTTTCTGTTGCTAAGTGAGACATTTCTTAAGTGAGCTTTGCCCCATTTTACAACTTTTCTCTTCAGTGAATCACCACAGCTATTAAGTTAGTAACATGGCTGTTAAGTGAACCTTGGTTTCCCCATTGCTTGCCAGAAGGTCACAAAAGGGACACTGCAACCATCATAAATGTGAAGTATTTGAATTTTGATCAAAATGATCATGGGGAATCCTGCAATGGTCGTTAAGTGTGAAAAATGGTCATAAGAACCTTTTTTCCAATGCCACTGTAACTTCAAATGGTCCCTAAAGAACTGTTGTAAGTCAAGGATTACCTGTGTTAAAACCTACAGCCCAGCTTTCATCCCAATGGCTGAGAAAACATGCTGGGTTTTTCAGGGCGGTAAAAGCCATTCAGTACCACAAGGACAACTTAATTGTTATTATTTAGCCCTGTGGAGAAAATTCATCCTGCCTAAATCCATAGATCAAATGAATTATGAGTCACTTAAATTGGACTGGTTTTGTTGTGCCCGTGTTGGAATCTGAGTCGGAGGGGGAAGCAGAACAGCTGACAGGGAGTGAGAGTGTGGCTCTGCTGGCTGCGGAGGAAACTGGGGAAAGGCAAAGTCCAGCTGGGCAGAACAGGGGAGAGGTAGAACAAGGGAGAGGAAGTTCAGAGGAAGACCCAGGCCCACCCCCTCTTCATCCTTGGGTATGCAGGGAGGAATAGAGAAGGGAGCAATGTGAGTTGCATGGCTTATGGGGGAGGAAAGGGCCCTGATTCCCTTCATTAGCTGCAGCTGGGAACACAGTATATAAAAGAGGAAGTTGCGCACAGCAAGA
Organism: Laticauda laticaudata; assembly: GCA_004320025.1. Classification (NCBI taxonomy): domain Eukaryota; kingdom Metazoa; phylum Chordata; class Lepidosauria; order Squamata; family Elapidae; genus Laticauda; species Laticauda laticaudata. The sequence goes on along the minus strand of BHFT01050175.1, from coordinate 59,485 downwards.
TATTGGGAGCAAATGTGAAGTTGTCTTGTATCATTGTGGCTAATCTGTGTTGGGAGCAAATGTGAAGTTGTCTTGTATCATTGTGGCTAATCTGTGTTCCTGGTGTTTTCCCAACTGTGTGAGTTTTGCCATACTTTCAAGTCTGAAATTCCTTCTCCTGCCCTATCAAGCTAATTACTTCAGCTTGGTTTGTTTGGACTTTTAGTTACAATCTGTACATGTACCTTGTTTTGGACTGAATTTTCTACAGTTAAAGGCTGTTCCTGGGAGAGTTTTTCTCCAACTGAAGGTAACCTGGACATTGGGAGAAAAGTTGGAGATAATAAAGGGATGATTGTTTATTTGACTGTGTTGCCTTTGTGCCACGCCCCGGGTCATCACAGGTTTGAACAGCCCTCTGGAATGATCAAATTTCTTGGGGAAATGGCCCAATGTAGAGCTCAGAAATGTCACTCCATCACAGATTACATTGAATTTGGAAAACCCTCTGCCTCTAGATAGGCCAGAGGTCTCCAAACTTGGCAACTTTAAGGCTTGTGGACTTCAACTCCCAGAATTCTTCAGCCTGGGGACCCATGAAATAGGCAGAAGGAAAACAGATCAAGTTATGGGGGAATGTTCCTTTAGCCCAACCATTAAGTCTTCTCAACTGTCCATTGGTGTTTAGGTTGGCCCACACTTTCATAATTATCCATCATCTGTAAGCAAACCAGCAGCTTCGGGTTTTCTTTAAAGCAGTCAATCCTTTGATTAAAAGGTGAGCCTCAACAGCTCTGATTATTAACCTGAATGGTTTACTTCGCAGGAGAATGAATAGCGCAAATTTGCTAATTATTGCTAGTATTTATAATTGTTTCATGAAGGGGGAGAATAATATCTTAAATGTCAAAGTTCCAATTTTAATTGCCTCGAAGGAATAATGGAGATCATTATGTTGATCCTGAGGTGGGGAGGGGGGGAGAAATATACATAAATCTTATTTTAAATGCTCCAGGAAAATATGAAGATATATTTATAAAAATACACAGCCTTCATATTGTTAATGTGGGTGAGGATGGCACAACCCCACCAAAGCTTATTGGGATTTCATGATAAATAATCTTTTTACAGTTAGGGCTTTACTGAGGTTTACTCCGATAATCTGATTCATTAACAATGTAAGATGGGCTACAATTCAACAAAGAGGGTTTATTTTCATTTTTAAACTGAAACATTAGCACAAAAGGGCAGGGGGTGGGAATAGATGACCAACACGGTCCCTTCCAACTCTGTTAATCTGTTAATGGCATGGCCAATAGGACCACCTCATATTTCTTTCTTCTCCAGCAAATAAATATATATATATCTTCCTTCCTTTCTTTCTTACCTCCCTGTGTTTTGAATGCAGTTTTGCAAGCTAATTCTGCCCCTGTCACCAGTTCGATCCTGACTGGCTTAAGGTTGACTCAGCCTTCCATCCTTTAGCTGACTCTGTAAACTGCTTAGAGAGGGCTGGAAAGCACCATTATAAGTCTAAGTGCTATTTAAGTCTATCAAATTTGGATGGGATTTCTCTAGTGATGTGTTTCTCAAATTTAGCAAAGTTTAGATGTCTGTTTTGAGAAGATACAGGAGATGGATTACTGGAGGCTTTCAAAAAGAGGTTGGATTGCCATTTGTCAGAAATGGGGGAGGGTCTCCTGCTTGGGCAGGGGGTGGGAATAGATGACCAACACGGTCCCTTCCAACTCTGTTAATCTGTTAATGGCATGGCCAATGGGACCACCTCATATTTCTTTCTTCTCCAGCAAATAAAAGAATCCACCAAGGTAGTGGCACTGCTCAGTTTTTTGTAAACCAGATCTGGGCATTTTATGGGGCCCCCATCATCACGTCTGGCTCTTTTGCTGTTTCCAGGGCAGCCCTGCAGGGCAGATCTAAGCACCCCATGGGCCAAATCTGCCCCCTGGGCCTTGAGTTTGACACCCCAGTATATGCCATACACGCAATACAACTGTATTGCTTTTATTTTGAAGGCAACTGCTTTATTTTTCAATTTGCATGCCTCTGTCCCTCTGTCCCTTCACAACCCTATTGGTTCAGCCCTCCACAGCCATCCCAGTTTCTCATATGGCCCTTTGGGAAAAGGAACTGCCCATCCCTGAATGCTCCCTTTTGCCCAGCCTGTAAACTGTTTGAACAATCTCGGAGCCTGGCTTTCCTCAGGTCCAATTAGATGTCCCCACTTCCACCCATGCCCCGCCTCTCTCCTGCAGAAGCAACCTCCACAGAGCCTTTCTCTTGGCAAAGGTACAGCATCCCAAATGGCTTTCAGGGCTGGCCAATGAAAACAAGCCCAAAATTGCTGAGCAAAGAATTCTGTGGCCAAGATCTGCTTACATTCCCTTGATGGAAGGAAATGTGAGGCCCCTTTCTCTGGTGCACACATACAGAAGAGAAAGTGGCTTTTGAGAAGCTATCGATAATATGACATAACTCACCCTCCCCCTTCCAAAAAAACCCCCTTCACAACCTTGAACCTTCAGATGCTAAAGCCTCTCATCCCTAGTAGAGCAACTAAGATGATTAAAGGGCTACTAGAGGCTTTAGGGAGAGGAACATATGAAGAACAGTTGCAGGAACCAGGCATGGCTAGTCTAGAGAAAAAAAGGACCAGGCATGACATGACAGCAGTCTTCCAGTATTTGAGGGGCTACTACAAAGAAGAGGGGGTCAATTTGTTTTCCAAAGCACCTGAAAGCAAGACAAGAAGCAACGGATGGAAACTAATCAATTCCACCTGTCTGGAATGGTATAGGAGCAGAGGATTGGACTAGAAGATCTCCAAGGTCCCTTCCAACAGTTCCAACTGTTATGTTCATTGCATTGATGATACTATCTATCTCCTCCTCTGCCATCTCCTTCTCCTTTTGCCTTCCATCTTTCCCAACACCAGGGCCTTTTCCAAGGAATCCTCTCTTCTCATTTAGTGACCAAAATATTTCAGCTTCAGCTTGAAAATGCCTTGACACCTATAACACATGAATACTGTACTTTCAAAGTTTTGAATATTATAAATTGGGAAAACTAGATTCAGATTTCAGCTTGGTGGCAATGAAGCATTTTTTGCTTTAATACCAGTCAAGTAATATGTATCTTCTGAATGAACTGGATTACTTCTCAGAAGAGTTGTTGGCCTAAATGCTTTTTTTTTTTCTCTGTACTTAACATTGAGTTAAATCAATATTCTATGTCGCTTAGGACTGCCTACCAGAGGTGGGATTCTACCAGTTCACATCTAGTCTCTAGAACCGGTTGCTAACATTCTAAGTAGTTCGGAAAACCGGTTGTTAGAAGAAATTACTGGGCTAATCCTGTAAGGAAGGCAGGAAGGAAACATTCTGGGGTTACTTACAGAAACTGCCTCTCCGTTAACTCTCATTACATTCTTGGCAGGACTAGACTTCCTGTCTTAGGAACTTCTCTGGAGGTTTTTTCCCTCCTTTGCTGGTACTTTGCTTGTGTGGAGTGACCATTCAAAGTTACAATGGCACTGAAAAAAGTGACTTATGACCCTTTTTCACACTTACGACTGTTGCAGCATCCCCACAGAGGCCAGGCGAGGAGATGCATGCCTCAATGTGAGTGATATTGAGTTGGCCACGCCCAGCCATTAACATGACCACCAAGCCACACCCACCACCTAAGCCATGCCCACAGAACCGGTTGTTAAAAATTTGAATCCCACTCCTGCTGCCTACCTTACTCAACCTAGCTCCTCCATAAATTGGACTTCAATAATTTCCAAGGTTGAATCCTTTACAGTTTCAACCAGGAGTCTTTCTTGGTTCAACCCAGGAGCTTCCCACAGTTGTCTAAAAGATGGATGGCCATAGAAATGTTTTAAAATCAATCAATCATACAAACTATGCTTCAGGTTGAACCAAAGACCTTCTTCCGAGGAAGGAAGTGCTCACTACCCTACTACAGTTCTTTCCTTTGAGCTGTGCTTCTTGGATCACCAGATAAATTACATTTTGCCTCCAGCTGGACTTGATGGGTAGGGTTTACTTGTGCTGAAGTAGATTCCCCTTGAGTAGACTGCCATACTTCAAAGCAACCCAGAGTGAATAGCCATGACTTCCTTCCCCAGACTCACTTTTACTTTGATTCTCCGTCTGCCTATCTCTGTAATCCAGCATGACCTGTATGAGCAGGCTTCTCCTAATTTTAGTTCCCACTGTGTGACAGTTAGACCTGTCACCTAAGTGCAGAGGTTCCGCTGTGTTTGTTCAAGAAAACTTCCTTCCTTGCTCGGCATCCTCAAAAGCGCTTGCCTGCTTTTCTTGCAAAATCCCTTGTTTTACTTGTTCAATAATACACATTTTCCCCCCATAAGCCAGCCTTGTTTTCAAAGCAATAAAGAGAGGCAGCCCACCCTTTTCCCCACTCCCTTGTTGTCAACATTGCAAGTGCTAGACAAAGCATGGTTTTTATTGGGACATCTGAGGATGGGCTTGGCAAGGAAGACTTTGGCATCCAAAGAGAATGAGAGCAGAAGGCCGAGATCAGTAACCACACCGCCTTGTCTTTGTGTCTCGCACTTTCATTGAACTCCGACTTTGATTGAGATGGGCAGATAAATGTGGAGACAATAATCCAGAGATTTCGTACCAGCTCCAGAGAAGGGAAGAAAATCACCATGACAACATGGCTGAAAAGGGGGAAAATGGGCCACCAATATTACTCTGGCGAGAGAAACATATGCTTGCAGGAAATGGGCGGGGGGGTACAAATTTAGATTTTCATCAGTTGGTTGTCCTGATGCACAGCCCAACTAACTCCTTTTGATTCTCTCCGGAACAAAGTTACGGGCTTACAGTGGCGTAACTGAGATCAGGATATGGTTGATAGCTTTCAAAGGACAACAACATCCTGGCAGATGGTCTTTGAATTCTGATTCAGAGGCCAAGAAGCCAAAGGACTTTGCAAACCTTTGATTACTGACCGATGCATTCGTTTGGGGGAGTCACAAAGGTACAAAAACTCAGCATGGGACAATTCTGGTCATTTTCTCATCTTACTCTTCTGGGCAATTTTCTTCTTCTGGCTGTTGGCCAACACCTCTAGCCTTGTTAACTTTTGTGTTTGGAGTAAAACACCTGCAGCTCATTCCGTGTGAAAGCAAGAGAGGGAGAGGGACAGGGAAGGGGAAGAAGGGGGGAAAAAATCTGCCATGGGTTGGAGACAAGGATCCCATTTATTCTTTTGTTCCATTTTCAAAATGTAAAAAAGGACAATGGAGGTTCCTTTGCCTTGATCTGACAGAAGCGGCTGCAAAGTGGAGGCTCTTGAAACACACCCTACAAACACTTTTAGGAGGGCTAGTATGTTCTCTGTGTGTATAAATAAATACCTGTGTGAAAGAACAGGTATTTTAGGCATTAGACACAGATAGAAATATTTCAGGAGTGTGACGGGTCCAATATTTCAAATTCAGAGGAAGCCTGGTAGAACATCAACTTCAAGCTTGGAAGAAAGTAAGCGTCTATGTCTCTCATTCTCTTCGATTGGAAGACTGTTGCACAGCTCTTCACTATTGATCTAGACCAGGGGTCTCCAACCTTGGCAACTTTAAGACTTGTGGACTTCAACTCCCAGAATTCCTTGCCAAGGTTGGGAGACTCCCTGATCTAGGCCACTTAAAAATGTGTGGACTTCAACTCCCAGAATTCCTCAGCCACCATGGAATTTGGGGAGCTGAAGTCCACTCATTGTAAAGTGGCCAAATTTGAGAAGTGCTGAGCTAGCTTGATCCAAACATTAATCCCTTTGCTTCTGGTCCTTGCTTATTCCTGGTTTGGTGATTTCTTTGGTGTTCATTGCAATTCAACATTCCATTTCCACTCCAAGATTTTACAGTGACAAATATACATCATCAACTCTTTCAACACTATTTTCTATTTTATTAAAAAAAATAGTTTTAATTTCCCCCTCCCCCCCAAAAAATGGGGAGGGGAAACTATTTGGGAATTTATCTATTTTATGAAAGCACTATTTTCATGTAAGTTGCGTTCTTCCCACCCTACAAGAAATTTCATAGGTAGCACTTTTTAGGAATTTCTGCAAGAAAAAAAGGAGAGGAGAGGAGCTAAACCATAAGGATATTGAACATTGCCATCTACTGGATGGAGGTTGTATATACAATCAGTATAATGTCTTCCAAATGTTTCGAAAAATGACTCCTGGAGCCAAAATACAATGGTTTTTGAACTAAGGTACCTCAAATACGTTAAATTATAGAATGCATCCAAAATCTTAGACCCTCGAGGGAATATTTGGGAAAGTTATGGCTACTTCAGTGCTACTGGCTGCTGCTAATATATAGCTGGGCTGCTTCTGCAGTCATGTGATTTTCATTTTCAACATTCTGTGACAATTTCCCAGTCACTCTCACAATCCCTTGATCCCTCTCCCATCCAGCAACAGCCACTTTCCCTTCTGATGGGAAGGAAAGGAAATTAGTTTATGAATTGTGACTCACTGGCTCGTAGGGGACAAGGAATGTAGAAATCAGGGTACATTCTTTCTATGTAAATATTAATCACGATTCCATTGGTTTCGTGTCATTCAACACATTTGAAGACTGCCAATATCTCTACTTTCATTTCATTTGCAACTTTCCTGACTTAAGGAAGTCTTTTAGCTCTATCTTGCAGACAACAAACATATATATTATATGCCTTAACCTACAAAAATATACTTTAAAAAAAAAATCTGGTTTTGTATATTCCAATCTATTCTTATATGCCATTGTTGACCCAAGACAACCTACACAAGAGGCCCCAGAATTATGCAATGATTTATAGGCACCCATTCTTGACAAAGACGTCTTCAAAGCACTACTTTGAATCAACTTATGCACAAAGCATGGTGCGTAAAATGCAATTCTACAGAACAGAAGGGGGCAACCACATCCTTTGCCTGAAAAGATGAGCTAGTATGTATGACCAGAAGTTCATTTCCAGTGCAGTAAAGAGATGGAAGACTTGTTTCAAGTCTGATCCAAGTATAGCGCCTGGATTGCACTCTTCAGAGAGAGCACTTCACTGGACCTCATTCATGTCAAGATGAATGCTGTTTTGGCACCTCATTTAGAATAGAATAAAATAGAATAGAAAATAGAATAGAATAGAAACAGAGTTGGAAGGGACCTTGAAGATCTTCTAGTCCAACCCCCTGCCAAAGCAGGAAACCCTACACCACTTCAGACAAATGGTTGTCCAACTTCTTCTTAAAAACTTCCAGTGTTAGAGCATCCTCAATTGCTGGAGGCAAGTTGTTCCACTGTTTAGTTTGGCTCAAGACTCATGATTTAAATGGAGGTAACTGCCAGAATCCTGACAGATCACTTGATTACTTACATGTGCTGGAAACTGGTTGTGAGGCAACAAGTGTCTTGATTGGGGCCCAGGGAAAGTGGGACATCTTTTTGCATCTATCCATCTCAGGTCTGTTGTGAAACATCTAACAATGGAACAGAAGGACAGGTGTGTTATAATGTCCAACAAAACAGTCTTTCAGCCTTAAGGATTAACAGGTTTATTGTCTGCAAAAATAAAAAGGAAAAAAAAAGAAACTACCCAAAATAATTTCGCCACAATATGGGTGAGTTAAGATTTCACCAGAAGATTCAACTCCATTTCTCACATATTTGAGACCTAGCTGCCTTCACATAGAGCATACATACTGCAACTTTTCATTCATTTCTGCTCTCCTCCTCCTCCTCCTCTTCCTCCTCCTCTCCCAAACACTGCAATAGCTACATATATAGTAAGTACAATTAAGAGGCAGCACAAAACTTCTAGAAGAATCAAAGGACCTTTCCTGCGCTGTGGAATGCTATCTCCCAGATATTCATGTTGCCCCAATTCCTACCATCTTTTAAGTGACCCTTGAAGAACTGGCTCTCTCTCCCTCTCCCACCAGACGTTGGGATGAGGTGTTGTGTTTAGTGGATGCTTTGCAAAACCAGAGCATGTTCTTTCTGGTTTCCATTAAAAAAATAATAGTTTGGCCAACTTACTGCTTTTTTTTAAAGGAAGATTGCTTTTATTGTAAGCTGCCCAGAGCTGACTGAGTTGAGCAGCTCCATAAATGTAATAAAGTAAATAAATAATAAATAAGTTTTCTCCAGGAAGCACCCCTTCCAAGAGCAATTGCCTCCCTCTCTTCTGAATACAGAGGGGATACGGTAGTGTTCTGCTTCAGAGTTGTCCTGCTTTCCTTCTGAGAACATTTCTTGCAACTTCTGCAAAGGCTGGAAGAGGCCAAAAGGTTGTAAGGTGTCGCACTTCAGCCTCAGTGAGGTGAAGGATATGGCCTGGATGGTGTAAAGGCCTTTCAAGAAACAACAGAGTTGCTAAATACAGGTAGTTCCCTGGAAATGCACTTCTGGTCATACATACTAGCTCATCTACTCAGGGGAAAGTCCTCAAGTTATGACTATAATTGAGTTTCACAATAATGGTCGTAAGTTGGGCATCAGGGTTTCAAGTAATACAGAACTCTGAGGCAGGTAGATTCCTCAAAGAATAGTTTTATTGGATATATCATATTGGCACAGGCTGGTGAAAACTGACTCTGAATATTCCCGCAGTTTTCACCTAATTAAAAGTAAAAGTTTTCTCCATTCCCCAAACAATCAGTCATATGGTCCAATCAAGGTGCCATCTGGTTGCTTGGTAACTTCACTCCTCCCCTCTTCAGCCACCTGTGGGAATGTCCTTGGTTCCCAGGAGAAAGTATTTTGTTTTGGTTACAAAAACTCAGCTATCTCTATTCCTCCCCCTCTCTATCGCTCAGCTCCAGTGTGGTAACAGCTTCAGGGTTGACACTGGAATGATTGTAAACCAGACCTGATTTTACTATCTTTTCAACAGCGTTCATGAAGCAAAACAAGTGAATGTTGCAGTCATTAAGCAAATGCTGTGATCGTTATGTAAACCTATCATTTGCTGTGGAGCAGTTTTTGCCCCCAAGCAGGAAGTAAATGCTGGTTGTAAGCTGCATTTGGGAGAATCTGCGGTAACTCTTAATGGACACTAATCAACTGGTTGAAAGTTAAGGACTACCTATATAATACCTTTTTTCCAGGACTATGTTCTATACCGATAAAAGAGAATATTTTTAGCTCAGGATTGAAGTCTGAGGTCTCTGGTGCTCTCTGAGCTTGGTGGTTTGACACTTCTCATCAACATCAGTAGCACTGATGATGTTACCAAGTTTGGTAATGAAACATCTGCAAGGAAACCACTAAGCTCAGAAAGTACCAACCTATATTCTGTTTTTCTGACAAAGCGGACGGTGGGCTCGCACAAGAATGCATGTATAGCCTTTAAGGTATCGCTAGATCCTTTATGGTTTCTTTCCCCTCCTAAAACCAGTAAACATTCCTTGACACCAAAAGCTGTAATCGGAGACCAACTTTATTGGAGACCCTGATAGTTTTATACATTCTAAAAGAGGAATTTTCTATCAACCATGCTGGGTATTAAAATGGCCTCATGACTGAACAGAAAATAACACATCTCATTTGTTACCATTTCGCCTACTTTAATCCATCCTCCAAGGGAATTCCGTCTGGGAATCTCATCTCATCTGGGACCGAGAATGTAAAAGTAATCATCAAAGCTTCAGAATAATTACAACAAATGAAAGCAAATGTTCCACGATGCTCTTTTTCGAGATATTCCCCATGGTCAATGTATTAAGCATGCTGTAGGCTTCAGCTAGTCTGAGTTAGAACAGCGATCTTAGGTAAGCTTTGGATGTGGGTGTAAAGGTCCCTTGGGTTTGCCGAGCGAATATCCATGTGGCCAGAGTTTGGATTGGAGATTACATGAAAACACAGAACAACTTGAGTCTTTATGCATTATGAAAGGCGGAGAATGCTCGTGGGTGGGAAAGGCATTTGACCCAGTGGTGGGATTCCTATTTTTTTTTTACTACCGGTTCTGTGGGCATGGCTTGGTGGGCGTGGCAGGGGAAGGATATGATAAAATTGCTAGTCAGAGGTGGTATTTGCACCTTCTCCAAACTACTCAAAATTTCCGCTACCGGTTCTCCAGAACTGGTCAGAACCGGCTGAATACCACCTCTGCTCTGGAAGCAAGTTGTTCCACTGGTTAACTGATCTAACTGTCAGGAAATTTCTTCTTAGTTCTAGGTTGCTTCTCTCCTTGATGAGTTTCCACCTGTTGCTTCTTGTCCTGCCTTCAGTTCCTTTGAAGAATAGTTTGATTCCCTCTCCTTTGGGGCAGCCCTGAGATATTGGAAGACTACTATCATGTCACCCTTTGTCCTTCTTTTCATTAAACTATTTTTCATTAAACCATATAAAGATTCGGCCTAATTCTGACCCAGGACTGAGCATGATCTGAAATGGACTGAGATCCACTGATACTCTTTGTCACAGAGGATATAAAAATCACCTGGAACTAAAATTGAGAAAGTATTTTTCCTGAATTTTTCCCAAGGGCCCAATATTTGAAATCTTCCAAGATGAAATTGAATAGATGCAGTCTACTTTTTTCCAATAAATCTTGAAATTATTTATTTAGCATATGACATCTCAGACAATATATAACATTTCCCCAAGATTAAAAACATAATAAAATATGAATGTTAAAAGGATTGATATTCAGATACCGATGTTGAGGCCATCTAATCATTGAAGTGCAGCATATTTATTGGGAAAAAATCTGATATTGAACAGGTGACCTCAGCTTACAACCAGTTATGACCAGAGGTGGTATTCAGCAGGTTCTGACCAGTTCTGGAGAACCCGTAGCAAAAATTTGGAGGAGTTCAGAGAGCCAGCAAATCCCACCTCTCACTGGCCCCGCCCCCATCTATTCTCCGCCTCCCGAGTCCCAGATGATTGGCTGGGTCTCCTTTGGTTGCCCTGCACAGGAGAACGGAGCTGGAAAGCAGGTTAGTGGGGTGGGGAGGGAAGGGGGATTTTGCAGTATATCCTTCCCCTGCCACTCCCACCAAGCTACACCATGCCTAACAAGCCATGCCCACAGAACTGGTAGTAAAAATTTTTGAATCCCACCACTGGTTATGATGTGATCTATAGTTTGACATGGGATCCCACAATCACAATGAGGGGAGGATACTATGCCCCATTTATACAGCGAGTCCTGGAAGAAGCTGTTGGAAAACGATATCGTGAAACCAATAAATGATCTAAAAAATTCCTCTAGTATTCCTATCACAACTTCCTAAGGTCTTCAATGTTTTTGAAAACTGGTTGGCTATAATGATCTACAGATTTTATAGAAATAGTCACATACCAGCTCCACTAACTAAAGTCTGCTTCAATCTTCATTTGTATCTACACATCTTCATTTGTACATAATAGCTGTATTCCAATATTTGAGGGGCTGCCACAAAGAAGAGGGAGTCAACTTATTTTCCAAAGCCCCTGAAGGCAGGACAAGAAACAATGGATGAAAACTGATCAAGGAGAGAAGCAACCTGGAATTGAGGAGAAACTTCCTAACAGTGAGGACAATTAACCAGTGGAACGGCTTGTCTCTAGAAGTTATGGGTGCTCTAACATTGGAGGTTTTTAAAAAGAGACTGGACAGCCACTTGTTTGAAATGGTATAGGGTCTCCTGGTGAGGAAGGGGTTGGACTAGAAGACCTCCAAGGTCCCTTCCAGTTCTATTCTGATTACCTATAGACAATGGTGAGAAAAGTCTGTCTATTTGTCTATCTGTTTGCTATTGCCTCCTTTCTAGACCTGAGAAAGAGTGATTGGCCCAAGCCAACCTCATGCCTGAGGCAGGACTAGAACTCCCAGCCTCCCATTTTCTAGCCTGATCCCTTAACCATTACTGTGCCCCTGTTTTATTCTTGCAATCAGAGTGGCCCCCAAAGGAATGATTAAAGCAAGAGCCATTTCCTCCATCTGAAGATCAAATGGCAAATCCTTTCTCCTCTTACACTCAACATTGTTCTAAAGGCTGATGGAAGGAACCTGCAAACTCATCTTCATCGCTTATTAATTTCCTAACTGGGTGGAAACGGTACACTCCAGCTCAAAATATTGAGTAATCTTCTCAGGCATTTCCCAGTGTAACCGAGCTGAGGACTCTGGAAGGGAAGGATAATGGGGTGTTTGTGGGGGGACATGGAGAAAGTGCTTTCTACTGTTGCTAAGACAGATTTCCTTCCTCCCCAGCTCTCATGGCCCCCTCCGCTTCCGTATCATCCAATCCTGGCACTTCTCCTCTCCATTGGGTCCACTGTCACATCGAATGATTGTGACAGGCTTGTGTTCTTCTCACTTATTGGCTTTGTCTGATGGCCTATTATTGAGGGAAGCAAATCGGATGCTTAATCAATACTTGGCAAAGGCTGCCAGAGGCTACATTAGCATCACACCACTGGCTGTCTGGGTGTCTGCCTTTGAGATAAGAATCAAAGGAGCTTGTGACATGATGGAGCACTTGGCTGATTCCATTTTGGTTGTGGAGGAAGGCACGCCACCGAGACACAAAGAGCATCTTTTCCTACAGAGTCATTTGGAAGGAACCATTTGTGACAGTTGGTCTTTGAGGACCATCTTCCAGGTCCCTCGCTGCTATCTGATGTTTGAACCTAAGAAGAAACTTCAGATCTATCTCTTACACCTGATGTAGATGGCAGTGAAAGGAGATGCTGGAACCCGGTGCTGGAAGCTTCACTAGAGCAATAATAAATTAAAATAATATTAGACTTATATACTGCCTTACAGTGCTTTTACAGCCCTCTCTAAGCGATTTTACAGTCAGCCTCTTGCCCCCCAACAATCTGGGTATTCAGTTTACTGACCCCAGAAGGATGGCAGGATAGAGTCAACCTTGAGCCGGTCAGGATCGAACTCCTGGCAATTGGCGGAATTAGCCTGCAATACTGCATTCTAACCACTGTGAAGGGAAGGAAGGAAGGAAGATAGCAGTAGCACTTAGATTTATATACAGCTTTACAGTGCTTTATAACTCCTCTCTAAGCATACAGACTCAGCAGATTGCTCCCAACAATCTATGTCCTCATTTTACCCACCTTGGAAGGATGGAAGGTTGAGTCAACCTTGAGCCTGGTGAGATTAGAACTGCCAAACTGCTAGCAGCCAGTGATCACGAGTCAAAAAGAGGGCTGTGAAAATATTTACAGACTTCTCACATTCTGGACATAAACTGTTTCAATTCTTACCCTCAAAATGCCGCTATAGAGCACTGCACACCAGAACAACTAGACACAAGGACAGTTTTTCTGGAATGCCATCACTCTGCTAAATAAATAATTCCCTCAACACTGTCCAACTGTTTACTAAGTCTGCATTACTATTATTATTAATCTCATCATTTTTAGCACCCATCTCCTCCCACATGCCTGAAACTTTGTCGCTTGTATCCTTATGATTTGTATTGATCTTCTCCTAATATGATTTGATTGCCTATTGTACCCTATGACTATTATTAAGCATTGTAATTCTTGACTCTTGATGAATGTATCTTTTCTTTTATGTACACTGAAGGATTTGCACCAAGACAAATTCCTTGTGTGTCCAATCACACTTGGCCAATAAAGAATTCTATTCTATTCTATTCTATTCTATCAGCAGAAATAGCCTGCAATACTGCATTCTAACAACTGCGCCATTGCAGTTGTTGACTTTAGTCAACCTTCAATGAAAACCATTTTTTAAAAAACATGGGGACCTTATCTCTAGCTCAGAATCATTAAAGAATTGGGGTGGCCTCATGAAAGAAACACAACAACAATTATCTTCCTGCTTCAAAAAAAAGTTAGTGTAAAGATAGAGATTAAATGATTCGTTAGGAAGAGAAAGTTCCTGTTCAGATCTTCATCTAATCATAAAACCAGGATGGACTTTTGACCAGAGGTCTCCAAACTTGGCAACTTTAAGACTTGTGAACTTCAACTCCCAGACTTCTCCAGCCAAGTGGCTGGAGAAGTCTGGGAGTTGAAGTCCACAAGTCTTAAAGTTGCCAAGTTTGGAGACCTCTGCTTTCGACTTTAGTCATCTTAAATGAACTCACCAAGATTGTCATAAGGAGTTCTACATGCAACCCATGACTACAAAAGGGTAAAAACATTGATTTTCTCCCTTGGGTCTTCCAAGCGTACCTGGGGACCACCCCTTTTTTTCTTGTCCAATTTGGGGAATCTGCTTCATCTCATCCAAGCTGAAAAATGGAATGACTGGAGGAACCAAATGGTGACTTACTTTTCAACACATGCCATTCTCCAATTCATTCAAGAGAATTTATGGAATCACTTAGGTGAGATGGGTAGTAGAGAAATGTGATGAATTAATTAGTTAATTAATGAATGTATATTAAAGCTGCTAATGACTAGTGGTCTTGATAACCAAAACTAGCTCTGAAAACACCTTGTAAGGAGCAGCTTGGGAACATAACTTGGAGCTACTAGGACTTGTTTAAATGGACTCCATGCAATGCAGAAGATGCATTTTATAGGTCTTTAGCCAGTTCTATAAATTTTCCTCCTCTTCCTCCTCCTCTATTCTTCCTCCTCCTCCTCTTCCTCCTCCTTCGTTCTTCCTACAGATGCGTTCAAAATGCTTAAAACACATGACTGGCATTCAAATATGATTAACGTTAGTCTAATCTTAAATCTAAAAGATGGCTCAGTGGCTAAGACGCTGTGCTTGTCGATCAGAAAGGTTGGCAGTTCGGCAGTTCGAATCCCTAGCACCATGTAACAGAGTGAGCTCCCATTCCTTGTCCCGGTTTCTGCCAACCTAGCAGTTCGAAAGCATGTAAAAAAAATGCAAGTAGAAAAACAAGGACCACCTTTGGTGGGAAGGGAACAGCATTCTGCGCACCTTCGGTGTTTCGTCTTGCTGGCCACATGACCATGGAGACGTCTTCGGACAGCGCTGACTCTTCGGCTTTGTAACGGAGATGGAAATGACTAACATGTATGTGTGAGGGGAACCTTTACCTTTACCTTAATCTTAAATCTGGTCAACTCAACATCACTCTGACTTCTTACAGACTTCAACCAAGCCGCTTCTACATACAGTAGGCCAACATTTACCTGCTCAGCCCCTCTGTTTTTTTTTTCTTCCTGTCCTCTATTTGCTTGCCCAAGTTTTTTCCTCTCGCAAACTTGCATCTCTTGTTCCATAGATCAACATCCTCTCCGAAGCTGGACAGCTTTTTTCATCCTCTTCTCCAAATAACAGGCCAGACATATCTAAATAAACTGGGATACAATGACTTTATAAGTCTGGCGGAGATGGCTGAGCCTTGATGAATGTGTGCTCTTAAATGAAACCAAACAAAAATAAGCCGAGCTAACAAGTCTCCAGACTGGTTCCTTCAGGATGATAGATTGACAAAACATTTACTTTTTATAACTCCCAAACCAAAATAAGCCATGGACCCAGCTGCAGTGCCATGCTAAAACAATCAGGGCTCTATTTGGGCTCCTCCGAAGGACAGAATGTTGTGGGCAACGAGAAGATAGAATCGACTCTGCAGGAAGTGGACAGAATTGAGGGTGGGGGAGAGGTGCTGCTTTGAGCATGGGGGTGGGAGGAACAAGCTCGAGAAACTGAAAGGAGACAAGCCTCACATTTAAGACCTGGGTTGGATCTGAAAAGAACACACATTGGAATGCAGGTGCATGAAATTTATTTTCCTGCCCAGACACCATATAAAAATTCCAGCATTCTGGCACTGATGATGTTACTTAGCTGGGTATTGAAATGTCTGCAAGAAAACAATCAAGCACAGAGATCACCAGGGATCCCAGTCATTGTTGTCTTGCCCATCCTCATGATTATAGTTATCCTACCAACTCCTACCCTCAAAATGAAGCTATAAAGCACTGCACAGCAGAACAACTAGACACAAGGACAGTTTTTTCCTGAACGCCATCACTCTGCTAACAAATAATTCCCTCAACACTGTCCAACTATTTACAAAGTCTGCATTACTATTACTATTAATCTTCTCATCACTCCTTATCACCCATCCCCTCCCACTTGTGACTATATGACTGTAACTTTTTCACTTGTGTCCTTACAATTTATATTGACTGTTTCCTAGTATGATTTGATTGCTTATTTTATCCTATGACTATCATTAAGTGTTGTACCTTATGATTCTTGACGAATGTCTCTTTTCTTTTATGTACATCGAGAGCATTTGCACCAAGACAAATTCCTTGTCCACAAATTCCAAAATCCACTTGGCCAGTAAAGAATTCTATTCTATTCTATTCTATTTTGTTCTGTTCTATTCTATTCTATTCTATTCCTTCCAACTCTGTTAAACTAATCAAAGTGGTTGAGCCTGGACTAAAGATTCAGTATTTGCATCCCTGCTTGTTTTGTTGTTGCTATTATTGTTTTTTGTTGTTCCTCTTCCTCTTCCATTCTGCAAATACGTCTCCCTTCTAGCACTGATGTTACCTAGTGGAGTCATGAAACATCTGCAAAAAACAACCAAGCACCAGGGACCCCACAGTTCAACCCTGAGTTACAAATACAAATAAAAACTTGATTGCAGGAAATACAATTTCAGCAACAGAGGGGTCAATGTCTGGAATACTCTATCTGACTCTGTGGTTTCTTCCCCAAACCCCAAAAACTTTAACCTTAGACTTTCTACTATTGACCTCACCCCTTTCCTAAGAGGTCTGTAGGGGGCATGCATAAGCGCACCAACATGCCTAACATCCCTGTCCTATTGTTTTTTATTTTTCTTATATGTATCTATGTATTCATAACTATGTTTTTACTTATACCTATTATCTTGTAAGCAATTGACAAACCAAATAAAATAAAATGAAATAAAAATATTCTTTTTAAGAAAGAAGTTCCAGACACCATCCAGAGCAGCGGTTGCCAACCGGCGGCCCACGGCCCACTGGTGGGCCGTGAGAAGATTTTGGTGGGCCGCAGAGAAATCTCACCCCCAGAGCACCTCCCCAGAAAGCAATTAATCCAGGATGCAGAAACACAAGGCTGCACCACCCACAGGAACCCTCCCTGCCCACTCACTCCTTACCTGGTAAACTTGCCTGCTAAATTGTTATTTTTCCTTTTTCCAACTATCATCTGTTCTGCTGTGCCAGATTTAGATTAGCTAGGAAGCAGGAAATGGTTGGACTGCTTGCTTTCTAGCTCATCTTTAGATCTTCGGGAGCTAACCGATGGCAGGTAGATAGATCACTGAATGATTCTGTGAGCAACTCAATCTGCCTGTTTTGCCTGATTTTGGGGAAAAATTACTCTTTTTTTAATAAAAAAAATCAATATTTACATGCTTGGTGTGTTGTGAGTTAATGTTGTGAGTTTGCTTGCAAGCAAATTTTATGTGACAGACCGAGCTAGCCAATGGCAGATAAGATAGATCTCTGAATGAATCTGTTTCTGTGAGCAACACAATCTGCCTGCCTGCTTTGCCTGATTTTGGGTAAAAGTTGCTCTTTTTTAAAATAAAAAATTAAATATTTATATAAATATTAATAATATTTACATGTAAGCCATGCCTAGCCAGTCACATGACCACCAAGCTACACTCATAAATTAGGCCATGCCCACAGAACCGTTAGTGGTCCCTGGGATCTAAAATTATGAGTTTGGTGGTCCCTGAGGTCCAAAAGATTGGTGACCCCGATCCAGAGCATAGAACAACTCAGAGAAGTAGCCCAAAATCGGAAGGTATGAAGAGACAGGTTTGCTGCCTGAGCAGGGGGTTGGACTGGAAGACCTCCAAGATCCCTTCCAACCCTGTTATTCTATTCTATTCTATTCTATTCCTATTCTATTCTTCTCTACTCTACTCTACATTCCAATATCTATTCTATTCTATTCTATTCTATTCTATCCTACCCTATCCTACCCATGTTAGAGTCGATTAGAAAGTAAAACAGATTATATGGTGCCACTTAAAGTTACTGCAAGTGGGTTTCCCCCCCCCCCCCCCC
>BHFT01050175.1:0-41441 GCA_004320025.1 Laticauda laticaudata | reverse complement strand
CCCCCCCCCCCCATAGTCGCAGCTATGTTAAGTTGTTGAGACAGCATCAGAACGGTGTGGTGTAATTATCTCTTGGAGTGTTTGTTTCCCCTATCTTTTTTTTTAATGCACTGCTTAGTAAATGAGAGCTAATTAAACTGTTGAGTGAAAGACAAGGAAAAAGTCATAATTGAATAATGGGAGTAAAGGGAGAATACTTGTGTTCAAAATACACTCTCTGCCATGCCAAATCTTTGATAAGGTTCACAAGGAAGGTGCTTGTGTTGATTCACTGTCACACTGTTCATGGTGGGTGACAAAGTTCACATTCTTTAGGAGGACTTGGAATGGGCCAGAATCAGAAGCGGGCAGAGTAATTCTGGGAGGTTGAAGTCCACACATCTGAAAGTTATCCAGGTTGAAAAACACTGGCCTAGTGGCAAGGGTTATGTGATGACATAGGGCATGGCACAGAGGTAACACAGGCAGCTGGCAGTTCAAACCGCCCTTTTATTGCTCCAAATTTCCCCAAACGCTCTCATGTTTCGGGCAAGTCCCAGAGCAAAGTGATCACACACACACACACACACACACACACCTCAACCAGCCTCTGGCTGCAAATAGTCCAGCCCAACATTGTGAACATCATGGTTGCAAAGCAAGAAATCCAGAAAGAATGCAGGGAATCCAGGAAATCCTCAGCACTCAACGCTCTAGGAATTCAGCTTTTGTTCCCTACAAATGCCCCTCCCCACAGCTGCCCCCCCAAAAAAGTTTCAATCCCCAGTGTGAAGAGGAGTGTTTCCAATCCCCTTGTGAAGAGGGGTGGGGGCACTCTCCTCCCGAGTAGTTGGATTAGCCTGCGCTGTTCTCACCTTCTTTCCACTCTCTGTCCTCAGAGATCAGGAGGGGGCGGTCCTTGCGTATTGCTTGAACTCTTTCTCTCATGTTCACTATTTAGCCTCTCTCGGTCATCCTGTTCCCCCTTCCTCCCTGCCTACAAGCCATCCCAGTCATGAAAGGCCCTGGCCTGACTGGGTCTGCTCCTCCCCATTTTCTTCCCAAGCCAATAAAGCCACACCCAATCCATCTTCTCCAGTTCCAGCTCACCTTCCTCTGCAGATTCAGGTTCCGACCGGAGAACGACAGGTTATGCTGTTGGTTTGAGCTCCAAGCTTGGCAATTTGGTTGCAAATGTTTCATCTCCATTTGAGGAGACATCTTCAGTGCGTTTTGGATTGTGCTTGTCTGGGGGGGAGGGGGAGCACCAGCTTTAAATACCTCACTAAGTCCTGGTTTGATTTCAGGTTGTGTGATTGGCTGGCTGTAGTTGCTGAGTCATAGTCCTCAGTTTTTAAGTTTTTAAAAACTTAAAACAGTTTTTAAGTGCCATCTGTGTGAATGTAAATTAGTGTTGTTGTTGTTGTTCTGACGATGCCATGATCTGATTTCGGGTTGATTTGATCAGCTGTGTGTGATGCAGTCTGATTTCTTGGGATTTGTCGAGTTATAAGTTTGTTTGCAGTTTGGCTGTTCAGTGGTCTTCAAAGGTGGCTGTCATCCTTGAAGGTGACCTGACCGGAGGCTTAAGTGTTGCCACACTGGAGCTGAGGGATAGGAAGGGGGAATAATAGAGATAGCTGGGGGTTTGTAGCCAAAACAAAATACTTTCTCCTGGGAACCAAGGTCATTCTCACAGGTGGTCGGAGAGAGGAGTGAAGTTGCCAGGCAACTGAACAGCACCTTGATTGGATCATGTTACTGATTGTTTGGGAAAGGTGAAAAACTTTTACTTTTAATTAGATGAAAACCATGGGGAACTTCAGAGTCGGTTTTCACCAGAACTGTGCCAATATGAGACAGCCAATAAAACTATTCTTTGAGGAATCTACCTGCCTTGGAGTTACGTTTGCTATGGGTGTATTTCTTGGAACCCTGGCAGCTGCTTTTGGGATTGTGGTTGTTGTTTGTTCTTTCATTCTAAATGGTTGGTAGATTGGATTGATGTCAGAGTGTTTGTTTATTGATTTATTGGTGGAAACCCAGGCTTCCAGGAATTCCACTTTCTCTCCTTGATTTCACCTGGATTACAACTGTGGTCCCAGTTAGATTGAATCTGCAAGGATCTCCAAGCTTGGCAACTTTAAGACTTGTGGACTTCAAGCCACAGAATTCCTCAGCCAGTACAGGGAATTGTGGGAGCTGATGTCCACAAGTCTTAAAGTTGCCAAGTTTGGAGTTCCCTAGTCTAGCCCAAAATGTCTTTTGCCGATTGGAGTAACTTTCTTTCCTTTCATATTTTTCTCCTTCCAAAAATGGGAGAGAATTCCCACTCAGCTGCAATAGTCAAATTCAAGAAGGACCTTTGTTCCTAAACTAGGAAAAGATCCAGTTATACTTGTGTGCATCAGTCTTGGAAAATAAGACTTAGCCACTTTTCAATGGGCCACCCAAATATTGCCGAACCCACACATGTTCAGTTTGCTCAATGCAAAATGCTCAGTGCTTTGTTTCTCTATGGCAAGTGCTGATTTTTAAAAGCATGTTTTAAATGCTGAAAATATGTAAAGTTTGGAGACATTAGTCTTTTCTTTTTTTGTCCCAAACTGAATAGAATAAAATGCTGTGTTTCTTTTCCAAGGATTTCCAAACATGTTCGTTCATCGATGAAAATCTCATTTTATCCCCAACATCCTTTCTGTCCGGTAGAGGGCAGTAGCATACCTAAAACACCAATTTTTCACTAATTTTGGTGCACTGCTCTGGGTAGGCACATGATTTTATACCCAGATTTGAATTTCTGGTTTCCTCTGACTCCACTAGACACAAAGCTGGATTGTACTTTCCTCTCTTTTCTTGCTTTGCCCTGTTGGTGCTGATGTTCAGTCACATCATTTCTTTTCATCTCATTTAAGTCAATAAGAGTGACCTACATCGTATGAAACAGGAAATGCTAGCAGCTTTTTTTTTAATTTTTACAGTGAGGAGCAGTTGGCAAAGACTTAAATTTCCAAACGAAGAAAGGCAGGGCGAGAAATGAAATGTGTTAGCAATAACACTTAGACTTATATACACAGTATCACTTCACAGTGCTTTACAACCCTCTACAAGCAGTTTACAGAGTCAGTATATTGCCCCCCCCGCCCAATCCTGAGTCCTCATTTTACCTTCCACCTCGGAAGGATAGAAGGTTGAGTCAACCTTGAGTGAGAATCGAACTGCTGGCAATTGGCAGAAATAGCCTGCAAGTGCAATACTGTGCCACATGGCAATGCTGGTTCGGAAAAAGGAAGGTAGAAGTTCTTGATGTTCTTATTGGATTCACTTTCATGTGAATCACAGGTCTCAACTATTACAAAAGATGTGCAAATGCACATTTCACAGAGGAATGTCAATTTCCTGCAAAATTCATTGTCCTTTATTCGACAAAAGCTTTCTTATTGTCATTTCTTGCACCTCTCTTGCACTTTTTTCTTACTCTCCAGTCACAAGACAAAAGGCCTTGCTTGATTAATCGTGTTTTTTTAAAAAACATTGCTCTTGGCCTATTGTCCTTGTGGGAGAAGCCATTTTTCTTTCTGTGTGGTGATGTGATTCCTCACCCAATCCCGAATGTCTTGAACCAGGGAGGGAAAAAGATGGCTATCCCTTGACACCCTCTGGGAATATTCTACTGTTCCCCAGCCTGTCCTTTTTCTGACCACTGCGATGCAAAACACAAGACAACAAAAGGGACAGAGAGGGAGGGAAGGGGGCCAAAGGTCTCAACTCTGTCAACTTCAAGCTTGTGAGGAATGGGGAGCCAATCAGTGTCCTAAGAGGAGCTCATAATGAAGGCCAGAGGACCAAGAAGGAGCAACCACTCAATTCTCCAAGGATAAGCAATTTATAGAAGAACAAAAGATGTCTCTGGAGGAGAGAGGAGAATGTAAATGGACTTAATGCATGGGCATTGTGGTAGAACGGCTGTTCCAACATCATGCCAGGGTCAACAGCACCAACTGAGATAGATAAGTCAAGAAGAATCAATAATGTTAAACAACCCTGCAAATCGGTGCAAATGAAGTTAAAAAACCTTCTTCCTTGTTCTGCAGCCATAAATCCCAAATGAGGTCAAGCAAATGCTGCCCCAGCTTTAACAAACACAAGCATTTTCCACATTTTCCAGGATTCCGTTGTTGTAAAATGGAGCTTTGTGAGATATGTAAAGAGCCACTGGACTTCTCTCAAATGAATAAGATTTCTAATAAGTCCAATTTCCTTTGTATTATGAATCCAGGTCAGTCGGTCTCTATTTTTCCTCTTCCTCTTTTAATAGCCTATTGAAAGGATTTGAAATCCTTTTCAGAGGTAACTATGAAATGCTGAATGAAGAAAAATGTCCAGGGAGTTGTTGTTGGATTCAGTGAGACTTATTTTGGAAGGGTGGAAAAGTAAAAGAGACTGCATAAGATCAAGTCAGATTCTCTGTTTAATTTTCAATCCTGATTTGCTTTCATGGTTTAGATAGCATCCTGTAGAAGAACTGGCAGAACCTGGAGGCAGGGTGAAAAGAGCAGTCAGCCTAGCATCCTTACATAGTCACAAGTGAACTAAGTCCAACCCTCCTTAAATTCCATTGACCATTATCTAAGTCCAAGCAGGTGCTAACCATGAGTTGAGAAGATTCCTGTTCATAGGCATGATTATTAATAAATTAGTTTAATTGGACTGTCACTTACGAACCTGATCTTTTGTGCCTGATGTCAGGATTCCGGAAGTTGCCCCAATTAAATCATGAGTCTTGAGCCAAACTTCCAAAACTTCAAAAGGATTTATTGGGAGTTAATATGTCCAGCACTGCCTGGGTGTAGCCGACTCTGAGACACGTAATTCATTGTCACTCTTGACCCTGGTTTTCCCGTACCCTTTCTGTTGGCAAATCTAAAACAACCATGGACACAGACACCTGACATATTCATTCCTAGGAGATGCTCTAGATCAGGGGTGTCAAACTCACGGCCCATGAGCCAGCTGCGT
Organism: Laticauda laticaudata; assembly: GCA_004320025.1. Classification (NCBI taxonomy): domain Eukaryota; kingdom Metazoa; phylum Chordata; class Lepidosauria; order Squamata; family Elapidae; genus Laticauda; species Laticauda laticaudata. The sequence goes on along the minus strand of BHFT01050175.1, from coordinate 36,443 downwards.
CACATACTGGGCCCAGCCCTGCCCGGTTTAGCGAAGGGGGGAAAAGTCCCAATATGTCATGTGACACCACCATGATGACATGAGTTTGACAGTTCTGCTCTAGACTAGTGTTTTTCAACCTTGGCAACTTCAACTGTGGACTTCGGCTTCCAGAATTGCCCAGTTGGCTTGAAAATGTGCCAGGACTCATGAATATTGAAATTTGGCAAAGTTGTGGGCCTTTCTGTTCTGCCATACCACCATGGTCAGCCACAGTCACATGATGGTCAATTCCAGCCTTCTCTGTCTGCTTGTTTTGAGGAAAGTCAATGGGGAAGCTTGTAGGAAGTCAGAAGTCAGAAGTCCTGTTGTTACTGCTTTTTTGCCCACCCATGGTCATTCTGTTTATGGTTTTAAGCAAGGATGTTTTTCTGAAATGATGACCCAATGGGTCACAAGTTGCCTAATGATATCTAAATGTCTCAACCTGAGCCACTTCTCTGTTTGACTCATCGGATCATTTCTAGGTCATTTGGGGGAAAGAAAGTGAGTCAAATAGTATTCATGACTCACTTTCTTCAACCACAATTTCTCATTTTACTCAACACTCATTCTTCCTGCAAACCACAATGGAAGTATTGAAAAAGAAACCAAAATTATGATGCTCTTTTTTTTTCCCCCTATGGCAGAGTTCTATGGCAAACACAAGATTTTTCTCCACAATTGTCTTCAAGAGGGTTATGGGCTCTCATTTTCCCTGGTATACTGTCATCCTTCTTGGCCTTTTGCTGCCAGATATGTTAAGGACTCCAGTTTTTGTCCCTGTGCAAATAGATTTGAGGTGAGAATGAAGTGTAATGGATGAGCAGGACCCGGTATTTATTCACTCTACTATTCTTATCCACTCTTTGATGAACCTTTTAATCATAATCTTCCTCAAACCAATTTTCAAAATTCATATTAACTTTCTTATAAAAAGTTTAATTTCAGACCAAGAATACCAAAAACCAGGTATGGGACAGAGGCTTCATTCTTGCTGATCTCTGAAGTCATGTGAGATGAATATACAAGGAAGCAGCTCCCCCAGAAATATCATCTGTGTCCACAGAAACTCCTCAAAAAACTTTCTTTGGTCTGAATTTGCTGTGGTATCCAACTCTTCCAAATGTTTATCTAGTAAGTTTACAAGAGAAAGGAGACCATCACTCTTGTGAACATGCTCTTCAAAGTTTCTTCTCCAGACACTCTCAAGTCATGGAAAGGCCCCTTCTGTGGTCCTCAGAACTTTACAACTTTCCCTAGATATTTGGCTTTACTATTTCTTTCAGATATTACAGGAATGGATGGCGCTGGAGCATCAGGCCCATACCCGGCTGCGATGAGTTGGAAGGCCACTGTGGGTGCAGATCTTGGTCACAGTAGCAAATATTTAAATGAGAACTTTGAAGGCCAAAATGGAGAAGGGTTCCATGTGAACAGCAGTTGAACATGGGTCAGTGGGTCCTGAGAGATAAGCGAGTGTCATTCTGAAGGGATGGCTGTCATCCTCGGCCGACTGAGAGTTGAGTCAGTGTCAGGTTCCTCATACTTTGAAGAATATGCCTGTTTTGGAGCTTTGATTCTGTTGAGTGTGTTACTTGGGACCCCCAAGTAACACACCCAACAGAATCAAAACTCCAAGACAGGCACATTCTTCAAAGTATGAAGAACCTTCTGTGGCCTTTTACCTATTTACTGGATGATTTCTGGAGTGGATCCATGTACCGATTGTTATAGTCTTTTATTATGGGAAGCCACTATTCATTGAACCAGTTTAACCCTGAGAACACCTGGAGAGAAGAATGGTCCAAGGTTCCTTCTCATGGACTGACCAACAGTGATCCCTCTACCAAGCCCCCTGGTTTTGACCTGCTTCCCTTTGTCTGGTCAAAATTGAACAGAATTATATGTGATACTGGAAGAAGGGCCTTTGCCCTGTATCAGTGGGGATGGAAAGTTTCCCCTTGTTGCAAATGCAGTGGTCATGTGCAAATTATTAAACACGTTGTGCAAGATTGCTCATTGATGGGCATTATCTGGTTCCCTAGAAGATCTGCACAAAGCAACAGAGACAATTATCTGAATAGCTGAGTCAGACATCTAGTTAGGAGGTCACTGCAGTATCCCGTAGAAGTTATGTATACAATTAGGTGGATTGCGTGTATATGTTTACTTCTCTTTTGTCATGTTCTCATTACGTGCTAAATAATACAAAGCTTAATACAAAGTCTCCTTCCTGCTGACCTCCAATATCCCTTAAGTCAAATAAAAAATAGGTTGTTATTAAAGGGAGACTTCAACTTACAACCACAACGGTGCCCAAATTTGTGTTGCTCAGCGAGACAAATATGAAGAGAATTCAGGTGATTGCATGATCCTGGGACACTGCAACCACCATAAAATATGAGACAGTTGCCAGGTGTCTGAATTTTAATCACATGATTGTGGCGATGAGTGTGGAAAAAAGGTCACAAGTCCCTTTTTTCCCTGCCTTCACTTGTAACTTCAAACAGTCCCTAAATGAATGAAGTCAAGGATTGTTTGTATTTACTCAAATTGGCAGTCTCATCTACGAAGTGTCAGCTTTGGAAGCCATATTGAAACCAGATGCTCCCACACTACCACATTTTGAGCCTGGGTGTTGTGGTTACTGGCAGCAGGTGCAGATGGCTGAGGAGAGCAAGGACTCAGATGAGGGGCCAGGACCATTAGGGAGAGGACTGCTGCCTTCAGAGATTGTGGGGCCTGGCAGCAGCAATGAGAAAGTTCCCAAGGAGCCTGTGCCAAGTGTGCGTGCATGCAGGATTGCTAACAAGAAAGAGCAGCTGCAACAGCACGGATGACTCAGGAGTAAGGCTGCAAGGTAATGGCCCCTCCTTCAAGAAGATAAAAGCCAGCTGTGAAGCGAACAATCTTTGCAGGAAGCAAAGATGTTTTGAAACTCAGCCTTGTGGACATTACAGAAACTTAATATGGTATTTGAAGACTCTTGTGTTGTGAAATATTTCTTTTCTGTTATTCTTGGCAGTCTCGTACAGTTTTGGTGATGTTTGTGCTTATCAAAGTTAATTAGTTTGCAGCAGCCTTTTAATTGGGGATTCGTAAGACTCATTAAAAGGTTTATGTTCCCTTTGGTTCGGGTTTGTCTTACTGGAAAAGGGTTTGGGTCAAAACACTGGGAAAGTGGGAGGGTGGAAGTTCTTGGGGTATATGTAGTTAGACAAAACAACATTCTTTTTGTAGTTCAAGGTCATGCTATTGTGTGCATATGTGAGGGGAAGTCTTCAGTTGGCACGGATGATTGGGGCATGTGATGTGATGATGGGTGTAGGGGGTTGGATTTGTAGTTTTGATTATTGCAAGGAACTTTCAGGTTCGGGATTCCCCCAGTTGTGCCAGTTACTATCCAAATAAATAAAAGAGAACTTTTGAGCGATGTCTGTCTCGGAGTTATTGCTGGAATGCTGACATGAAGCCAGTTTATAGTCCCCCTACATTTTTCTTCCTCAACATAACAGAAGAAAATATATACTAAAAATATTTGGTCCAAGGCAAGACTCTGGCTGTGTTCCTATGTAAACACCACTCTTGGGGTAAAATCAAACATATCTTGTTGTTGACTGACTCTCAGGTCAATAGAAAAAGTCCCATAGGGGTTTAGGAACAGCAAAATCAGACCCAGATTAAGAACCCATAAAAACCTCACCCATGTTTTTATATCCAAAAAGAATTTTTCCCTAGCTATGATTGACTAAACAAAACACACCCATCCTTTCAAACTGCTTACCCATGGAAACATGAAAGTCACCTGACACTTCCTGTTACAACAGCATGACCAGGGGCATAACTGTAGAGAAAGGGTGGTTTTTATAACCTCAGTGCAACAGTTGGATGCATACAGAGTCCCATTACAAATGAACCAGGCAGGGAAAAATACACACAGTAAATCTTGAAAATGGCAATTTAAAAAGAGCTTTACTCCAATGTGTAACTCAAGGCTCATGTCACCTCTGCAAATGTCATGGAAGCTTATGCAATAATTCACTCTTTATGCAAAGATCAGCAGAAGTGAATCTGAAATGTAAAAATGGATTCCCCCCACCCATCTTCAGAAGATCTTCTTTCCTGATTTAAGCATTTGTCAGGGAGCTCTCTAACCCATCCCATCTACAAAAAAAATTGTAACATTATCTTACCAGGAAGGAAGGAAGGAAGGAAGGAAGGAAGGAAGGAAGGAAGGAAGGAAGGAAGGAAGGAAGGAAGGAAGGAAGGAAGGAAGGAAGGAAGGAAGGAAGGAAGGAAGGAAGGAAGGCACATTATCAATTATCAACAGAAATGGCAGCTGAAATGATAAATGTAAGATAAATGAGGAAGAAGGATGCCCCATGAACCAGCTAGTTGGGTTTGACTGCATTCAGAATTAGCTTAAAAGAAAAGGCCAGCCTGGGTCAGGGATGCTTCAGGAAAAAAAAGTTGCATTCCAAAACACAATCTGATCCTACACAATGTAGAACAAGGCAAAAAAAAAACATTTTTGTTTTTTCAACCCCCTTTTTCAAACTTTAGTAATCTCAAGATCGGACAAATTATTTCAGGCAAGCTGTGGTCCTAACCACCCAACCGTTTTTTGGTTTTTTTTTCAGAATAGCAAGAATGATCCTTTAATGAAAAGAAGGACCGGGGCGACACAAAAGCAATGTTCCAATATTTGAATTGCTTTCACAAAAAAAGAAGGGGTCAAGATACTCTCCAAAGCATTTGAAGGCAGAACAAGAAGCAACGGGCAGAAATGAATCAACTCAGAGAAAATTTCCTGACAGGGAGAACAATCAACCAGAGGAACAACTTGCCTCCAGAAGTTGTGGGAGCCCAAATATTGGAAGGACAACCACATGCTTGAAATGGTGTGCTGGAGCAGGGGTTGAACTAGAAGACCTCCAAGGTCCCTTCCAACTCTGTTATTTTAATTTAGTCTCTGACCCGCCATCCTGAAGGCAGAAAAAGAAACAATGGTTGGAAACTAAGCAAGGAGAAAAACAACATAGAACTAAGGAGAAATTTCCTAACAGCGAAAACAATTAGACCAGTGGAATGACTAGCCTCTAGAAGTTGTGGATGCTCCAATACTGGAGGCTTTTAAGAAGAGACTAGACAACAATTTGTGTGAAATGGTATATGGAGTCTCCTGCTTGAACAGGATTAGAAGTTGGATTAAGTCCCTTCCAATTCTGTTATACTGTTATTCTGCTATCATTGTTTTTCCATTCATCGAGTGGAGTGGAGTGGAGTGGAGTGGAATGGAATGGAATGGAATGGAATAGAATAGAATAGAATAGAATAGAATAGAATTAGAATAGAAATAGAAGAGAGAGAGAGAAGAGAAGAGAGAAGAGAAGAGAAGAGAAGAGAAGAGAAGAGAAAAAGAATAGAATAGAATAGAAGAATAGAATAGAATAGAATAGAACAGAACAGAATAGAATAGAATAGAATAGAATAAAACAGAACAGAACAGATAGCATAGAATATTCTTTATTGGTCAAGTGTGATTGGACACACAAGGAATTTGTTTCCGGTGCATAATTTCTCAATGTACATACAAACAATAGTGATAATGCTCTGTCTTACATATTGGCAAAACAATCAGAAAATAAAATACAGGCTGAATAGTCAAGACCTTGTTTGATGATCCAAACTCTGTCAAAGATCATCTTTAATGATCTAAGTGCTAGAGCCCACTGTAACTACATAGCGAAAAAGCCATTTAGACTTGTTAACCTAATCCTACATAGGTTTTTCTCTTGGTAATATCACACTGCTAACTAGAGCATACAAAACATTTGCTAGACCAATATTCAAATACAGCTCATCAGTCTGGAACCCACATTACGTATCTGATATTAACACAGTTGAGAAAGTCCAGAAATATTTCAGAAGAAGAGTTCTCCATTCCTCTATTCATTGCAGAAGACCTTATGCCGCCAAACTTGAAATTCTAGACCTAGACAACCTAGAACTACGCTGCCTTCGGTCTGATCTAAGTATAGTATATAAAAGCATACATTGCAATGTCCTACCTGTCAATGAATACTTCAGCTTCAACCATAACAACACAAGAGGAAACAATAGATACAACTCAAGGTAAACCGCACCAAAACTTGATTGCAGGAAATACGACTTCTGCAACAGAGTGGTCAATGTCTGGAATACTCTACCTGACTCTGTGGTTTCTTCCCCAAACCCCAAAAACTCTTAGACTGTCTACTATTGACCTCATCCCCTTCCTAAGAGGTCTGTAGGGGGCATGCATAAGTGCACCAACGTGCCTACCATCCCTGTCCTATTGTTTCTTTCATTTTTCTTATATATATCTATTTCATGTATTCATAACCACGTTTATACTTATACCTGTTATTTTATAATCACTTAATAAAATAAATAAATAAGCAACAAAGTTATAGTCATCTGAAGATAAGGAGATAGGTAATAAGGAAGATGAGAATAAGGATAGCAATACTTCCTTTTTAGATAGTTTGGCAGAGTATACATTATTATTGCTGTATAGAATATTTTCAAAGTTCTCAATTTTCTTTCCAGCCCAATCAAATAAAATGCCAGCATTCCATGGCCTACAGGGAGTCAATGGCTAGGAACAGACAAGAAATCCTTGGTGGAAGTTTAAGGCATGTTTGTGGCAAGCAAAGCATTAAACGGCTAAAATTAGACAGGTTGAAAGTGATACCAGACCTTCATAATCACTGAGACATTTTAAGGTGTAAGGAGTAAACATGCTGAAGTGATTTGAAATGTTTCTCCACATAATTACTGAGATCAAAATACTTTGCTTGATGGCAGTGTAATGAGCAAGCCAGCTAAAAATAGAAACTCAGAAAGCCTATAATTTGGATCCTTTCTCTCGTGAGAAAAGAAGCATCTACAATAATGCCATTTTGGCTTTGCTGGAAGCTCAACTGAAACAATTTTCTTACTATTTCTTATGCTTCCACCAATATGGATTTTTAAAATCTGAATGATGAAGCTCACCAGAGCTAGAATATAGAAAAATAATAATAATAATAATAGTAATAGTAATAGCAATAATAATAATAATAATAATAATAATAATAATAATAATAATAATAATAATAATAATAATAATAATAATAATAGTTGTTGTTGTTATTTTTATTGTTATTATTTTTGTTATTATTTTTGTTATTATTTTGAAAACATGTCTTTTAAAGAGCTGAGAGGTTGTTACACAGGGATTTCTAACAATTGAAGTTTAAATATGACCGATCCGGATACTGCTGGGCGCATAGTCTATTAAACATTCTTGCTTTTGAATAAGATGTGGAAATCTGAAACTCAAGCATAAGAAGGCAACAAAGAACCTAACTATTTTCAAAAGCAACCTAATTAAATGGATTTTACTTTTCGGTCTTCCAACAATCCAAATATCTTATGTAAGAGAGACATGCACACACACATTCCTTTCATTTGCCGTTGCAAAATCGCATGCTGCAAAACACACCAAAGCTCAGCTTTCTATCTGGCTGCTGTCCAAGCTAAACATGAATTCCATGATGTTTCCAGCTTCTTTAAAAAAAACCCACTGATGTTCAGTCCTAGACAGAAAAGACAGAAGGGGGAGGGATGGACAGACAGGTAGATGGCAATAGACATGCTTCCAAACTGTAAGTGATATATTTCTCCAAAATGTAAGTCTTGGAAACACTGAATTCCAAGCAAAAAACATCCATCCTTTTGGTTTTTCAGGGTAAGCATCCCACCGGATCCATCCAAGTTGCCTTTGGTGGTTGCAACTTAATAATTAATTTTTATTGCTTGATGGTAAAGTGAATCCCAACCATCGACCTCGCCTTTCCAATCATTCCCCCCACACACACACACACAAATCTCCAGAAGAAAGCCTGGCATTTTGAAATATAGCCAGTGAGTCGCAAAACACAGGGAAGCAACAAAGAATCCACCCCACCGCGCACTCATTGTAGCTCCGAATTTTGCAGGATATACAGGAGCTTATTTATCGTAACAGTGCAAAAGAAGGAAGGAAAGAAGGAACGAAGGAAGGAAAGAAAGAAGGAAAGAAGGAAGGAAGGGAAAGGGGGGACGAGAATAAGGAGGAGGAGGAAGAAGGAGAAGAGGAGGAGGAAGAGGAGGAGGAGGAGGAAGAAGAAGACTCTTGCTGATTTTCTCCACTACCCTTGGATCAGGATCACCAATAAATAATGAGGTTCAGGGAACCTACAGCGTCCAAGAAGGGAGAACAATAGACAGTCATGGCATTGACAATGATGCTCCAACCCCTTCCTTCCCTCCCGCGGCGACGGTTTCATTCAACAGCCAGGGAGGCTGCTACCGTCATAAGAATGGAGAACGGCATGAGGAATACCAGATGACTGAGAGGGTGATGGTAGAGGAGACGTGGGGGGGGGGGGNTGGTAGAGGAGACGGGGGGGGGGGGGATGTTGAGGATGGAAACAGGGAAATGGATGAATTCAGAGCCAAAGATGGCAGAGTTCTCACCTTTCCTATTTTGTATTTTTTTTTCCTCCAGACATTCTGGATAGAGGCGTCCCACGTGGAGGAGACGATGAAAAGGATCGTCCGGAAACCATTGGACATTTTGGAAGAGTTTAGCTTTTGACAAACGCGGCATTAGAAATGTCTGGGGGGAAGGAAGGATGACCTTATGCTGGATGATGCCGTGAGTGTGCGTGTGTTTGTGTGTTTGTGTGTTTGTGTGTCCATGCTTGCCTGTGAGAACCTGAGCCTTCTATTTTATGTGCTGTCATCTGCATTGCTCATCTCTTAAGGAAAAAAGCTTTCTGACCATGTAAATAAGGGAGCCAGCGTGTTCCTTAAACATTTGGCTCAAGATAACGCATCCGCACAGCTTGGGAAGGGAAGGATAGCCTGTAGCAGTTGCTTACAACTATCAAATTAGTTTCCATAGCAGGTGTATCTGTATTGGGGGGGTTATAAAAGGTGGGAAATATGCAAATAAGCTCTTAACTTCTGGATCACATCCATCCAGTAACTTTGCTTCTGACATCCTACTGCTTCGGTTTGGTCTCCTTTCTTCCTTTATATTTCATATTTTTTTGTCTATAAACAGGTGCTTTGTGATAACAATTTCCCCACCAGCTTTGGGAGGCTAAGCATTTTTTAAAAAGAATGATTATTATTTTATTTTAAACCTCAATCTGATAAGGATGGAAAGGTAGGTGGGAAGAATTTGGGTGGTGGTGGTGGTGTTAGGAGCGAATTTGTCAGACGGACAGAAAACGGGGATAAGCCCTTGTTATTTCAAATGTATGGCTTATCTTACTATGGTGTGGGTAAAGGTGGAGAGAAGAGATTAAATATATCTTAAATAATTAACAGAGGATCAGCCATGGGCAATAGAGTGAAAAATAAAGCATCTGCCCAACTCCTGCTTTGCTAAAAACAAATACCCTGTTTTTAAAATTTCCCACAAAGTCACTGGTTTCCAGGAAGATTTTTTGACCAAGAGAAAAATCAGCACTGAAAATGCAGTACGTCCAAATTCATACATAAAACGAAATTGGGTTTTGATTTCGTTCAGATGTTTTGGAGCCCTCAAATGCAAATCACTTGATTTCCACCACACCACAACTTTTGTGCTCATCGAAAACACAAGCAAAGAGCTCCATACAGTGACAGAAGCTTACATGCTGATCAGAACAAACCAAGACGCTACTGAAAAGCTGAAGAATGAAATCAAAGAGAATCTTTTTATGTATATTTTCCTTTATCCTCCACGACCTCAAAACGAGACATTTAAAGGACGTGTGTAAATATGGAGCCATGAATAGTATTGAATGGTAAATGCCATCGCTGACGTTCACTTGAAACGCTGTGGACTTTGTCATGTGACAGTTGTGTGAATGTCTACTCCATTCTACAGCAATGAACAATGAAATGGACAATAATCTCAAATAAACCTCAAACACAATGACATGGATTTCTACAATCAATTTCGTTAAATAGTGGTTTTTTTTAACCTTAAAAGGGTTACCTTTTTTTTTTTTTGGTCTAACACTTTCTCCCCATCTAAACAGTTAATGCTCTATTTTGCAGTCTTCTACCTTGGTGGAAATGCCAGATTCTGAACCCCCTCCCTCTTTTTTTATCAACTCAACTAGCAGCCACCATAGCAGCACCACAAATTCATGCAGCTTTTCGTCCAACAAAGATATATTAAAATCTCCCCTTGGAGCAGCATAGGGGCTTGGCTAGATGAAGAACAGGGAGAAGAAACGAACTGACAACTCTTCAATTGTTCTTGCACCACAGAGAAATCTCTGCTACAAAAGAAAAATCTTGAATCCTCACTCTTTCCAAATTGGTTCGTCTTATTGTGTGCCATTTCTAAGAAAGGTATGCAATGAAAAACAGTTATCCTTTCAAATATTTTCTGTTTTTAACAAAAAAATGGCTCAATATATGACGTTGGCTGGGATCCAAAACTAAACAAGTTTTGACTAAGCATCAATCCACTGGTTTCACAAAGCCTGTCTTACATTCAGCTCCTGATCTGAATGGAAAATACAGAAATGCAAGGGAGGGAAGGAGGGAGGGAGGAAGAATAGAGTGTAAGGAAGGGAAGAAAGAAGGGAAGGGAAGGGAAGGGAAGGGAAGGAGGGAGGAATATCATATGAGGAAGAGAAGAAGGAGGGAAGCAGGGAGGGAGGAAAGAAGGAAGGAGGAATAAAATATAAGAAGGGAAGAAGGAAGGAAGGAGGAATAGAGTGTAAGGGAAGGAAGGAGGGAGGGAAGGAGGAAGGGAAGGAGGGAAGAGGAATAAAATGTAAGGAAGAGAAGAAGGAAGGAAGGAAGGAAGGAAGGATGGAAGGAGAAATAGAGTGTAAGGGAGGGAAGGAAGGAGGGAGGAAAGAAGGAAGGAGGAATAAAATATAAGGAAGAGAAGGAGGAAGGAAGGAGGAACAGAGTGTAAGGAAGGGAAGGAGGGTGGGAAGGAAGGAGGAGGAACAAAATATAAGGAAGAGAAGAAGGAAGGAAGGAGGAATAGAGTGTAAGGAAGGGAAGCAGGAAGGGAAGGGGAACAGGAGGGAAGAAAGAAGAAAGGAAGGAAGAAATAATGGGGAGGTAGGCAGGGAAGAAAGGAGGACAGATCTTGAAAACCAGTATTTTAACATCAAAAGCTATTTTAATCTTTAGAAACAAATTTAGAAAAAGACTTTATCAAAGCTCTTTTCATGATTCCAGAGCTTAATTTAAACACAACACGCACAGAGCATTTCGAACCCATGGCCATCTAAGATTTCATATGACAACCCTCCCAATGTTGGAAGGCCTGTTCCAAGATCTGACAAAGAACAAACCATTCCTGTCAATCCCCCCAGTTGAAAAGGGGGGATTCTTTCTTTCTTTCTTTCTTTCTTTCTTTCTTTCTTTCTTTCTTTCTTTCTTTCTTTCTTTCTTTCTTAGAGGCGGTGGGGAGGGGACTTCAATCAGGGTCCTGCAGCTTTTCCCCTGCAGAAACCCCACCAGGATGAAAATACCAGGCTGAGCTTCGCAGGATCCCCGTCTCCCCGTCCCCCCGTCCCCTGCGTGAGCCTTTCAATTAAAGGCCCTGCAATCAGATCGATAGGAAGAGAGCTTTGGCATCCTGGAAGGATGAATTTGCTGAGGAGCTGCCATGGATTAAATGGGACCAGAAAAGAGATAAGCACAGGGATCAGTCCTATATAATTTTGGGGGAAAGAGGAGGGGGCTTTCGAAGTGGCTCCCCGCCCGACCCACCTACCCCGGCAACGTCAGAGAAAACAGACAAGCACACCCACTGCTTCTTACACGCTTTCTAGAAACAGAGCCAAATGCACTTCTGCCTTCAACCCAAAGGAAGTCCCTTCTCCTGATCCAATGTAGGGGTGTTTTTCGGGTGAATTTTTTTTTTTGGTTCGGCCTTTGATGGCTCTCTGGTTTAAACTTGTCACAAGCTTTCTCCCTTCTGACGGTCACTAAACAAACCCAGGTAAAGTATGCCAAGGCTGCCCTGTTTGCAGCATACCACACAATCGAGGGATGGTTCTGTCCTCAGAATGTAGGAGGCCTCAAAGAATTCACTGTAATGAGGTGACCAGTGATGCACTGGTGGCCAGTTTCACAAATCTGCCACCCCACCATACGTGCCCTTGATCTCTGATTGGAGCATAAGCAAAATATAACAGACGTAATCCGTTTGTCTACCCTATTGGGCCAGCTATCTGCCATTAGGTGCACAGCTGCCCAGAAAATATTTGGGAGTTTGAAGCATGGTCGAATGAAAAAGGGGCTTTAAATTGCATTTTGATAGAGATGGATGGATAAAGGATGGATAGAGGATGGATGGATGGATATATGGATGGATGAATATATGGATGGAGGGAGGATGGAGGGAGGGAGGGAGGATGGATGGATGGAGGATGGATAGATGAATATATGGGTGGAGGGAGGATGGAGGGAGGGAGGGAGGAAGGGAGGGAGGATGGAGGGAGGATGGAGGGAGGGAGGGAGGGAGGAGGGAGAGAGGAAGAGAGGAGGGAGGGAGGATGGATGGATGGAGGATGGATGGATGGATGAATATATGGGTGGAGGGAGGATGGAGGGAGGGAGGAAGGGAGGGAGGATGGATGGAGGAGGGAGAGAGGAAGAGAGGATGGATGGATGGAGGATGGAGGAATGGAGGGAGGGAGGGAGAGAGGATGGATGGACAGACTGACACCAAAAATGCTAGAATTGCAGAATAAACACCAACAATGATCATAGACCTGGAGACATCTCTGAGACATTTATCATATATCTGGAAAGGGTAAGGTAGCACCATGTAATCCCGTCTTTGGTTGCAGGTCCTGGAGTTTCCCTCTAGCCTGACCTCCGAGGAGGGTGATTGAATCCAAACCCTTCCTTGGTGTAGGAAAGTCACAGCAATGATAAAAAGTAGCTTTGCAGTCTCTTCTCAATGACTTATTTGAAAGGAGAGATCATCCACCTGCAGGGACCAATTCCATTGCTGAACTGTTCTTCATTGCTTCTTCAGATCTGAAGAAGCTTCTTGGACGTGAAGCGAAACATGTTCAAAGAAAAACCAGAAATTGCTTCTTGAACAAAAAAAACATCTTTGGGACAACCATGACCTGGAGGACTGAGAATCTCCACAGACATTTAGCAATGTTCTTAATTGTGTCTTCTTAACCATCCTGAAACCAGGTGCAATTCCTCTTTGAGAAGCATCACACTCTCAAGAAGGTGACTCCTGAAAATCTGCCAGAGTTTCCCTCTGCCCCTTCTTACACCAAGCAGCATCAAGGCAGGGTTATTTTGAGTTCCTTTCTCACACTTCTTCTTTCTCAAGCCTAAATGTCTCTTGTTTTCCCTTTCCTGCATACCTTCTTCAACGTTACTGCTAGCTCTCTACAGACCGAGATCTTTCATTAGAAATGTCAAAGATCTTTGAAGGACTACGCTATTTGCTTCTAGTAGTAGCACTGGGGGTGGAAAGGAGAAAAATAGTGTTCATTCTGAGGTAGTCCTAGTCCATAATTTTACAGGGATCCTGGGAGAGAGAGAGAATTGGGGTTCTCCAGGCTCAGGGAGATCAATATCCAACTAAGGATCATCATCTTTGTTTAAAGACATTTCACCTGACTTAGTTCTGAAATCTTAGGCATGGAACATCAGTTCCTAGAGCTGACAAACTAAACCCATCAGTGAATGAATCAATGAATAGGATGATTTCTTATTCTTATCATTTGCACAAGTTGCATCTTAAATCCATGATATCCTTAATTTAACAAGTTTTGAGGTCCAAAAGTCTCATTTAACAAGTTGAGCAGTTGACAACTTTCTACCTGGAAGAGGCATGAGTATGAGAGAAACCTAGTGAAGTACAAATTCCCATGAGATACCCAACTACCAGAAGGAAGGGAAGGAGGGAGGGAGGGAGGGCAAGAAGGAAGGAAGGAAGGAAGGAAGGAAGGAAAAAAGAAAGAAAAAGAAAGAAAGAAAGAAAGAAAGAAAGAAAAAGAAAGAGGGAGGAAGGAAGGATTCTTTCTTTCTTTCTTTCTTTCTTTCTTTCTTTCTTTCTTTCTTTCTTTCTTTCTTTGAAAGAAAGAAAGATTCAGCATTGGAGTATCTATATTTGGACTATATTTCCTTATCTCCTGCATTACTCTTTTTCTGGGCAAATGGGAAAAAATGACCAACTAGCAGTTGCAAATCGCTTAAAAGGACCGCATGACACCACTGCCAGTAAGACGTTATATCAGCAAGCCAACTCAAAGCCATAAAAAAGACAATAAGGGGTTTTTTTTTTGCATTCATTAACACACAGAGAGAGGGAACATGAGTGAAAAAGGCCGGTTTGACCCAAAATAAACTCAACACTTTGCAATTCAATTTACTACAGCTGTACAGGCTCTCTAACAGGACAGGGAAACAGTAGAAGGCATTGATTGTCCCTCTTGTCGAGATGCTCCTTGTTATCAGAGTTCCAGGAAAACCTCAAAGTGATCTATACTCAGTGAATTTCCTTTGAAATAAAACAATAAAAAAGGGAAACAAAAAAAATGACAGGAGAGTAAACAACCTGTAGCCTCTTTTGACTCCAAAGATTCTCCTTTGGGACATTTCTAATCCTTTGTCAAAGATTTCAGAAAAAAACAAAATGTTACGCTTAGTTCTATGGCTGCTCAACAATCTCATCAGTTGAGCAGACGTAGAATGAAGCATCATATTTTTCTCATCTGCAGAAAATGTCACCCCTTTCTTTTCTGAAATTACCAGCTGCTGCTCCTTGCATTTGGTCTCCTTGGCTCTAGGATCCCTCAAAACTTTTTCTCTCAAATCCTTCTTGCTCATTCCCTTGCTTTGCAATTTCTCCTCTGGTCCTCTGCTTGGAAGCAGACAATGGAGGAGATATGGGCCATTATTCATGAGGAACTTCATGTCTAATGTGAGAAACCCTTCATCTCCTGACCCTTCTTAGCATAAGAATTGATGATAAAATTCAAAACTGAAAAGGAGCAAAAGAAAAACCTTCCAGGAAACACAAGGTATAAAAAGTGAGGAAGCATAAGAGAGACAGAGAGTTTTCCTGCCAAGATTCAGCATCGAAGAAGAATCATCAATTTTCTGCAGTGAAAAAATGACTGAAACATCTAGACGCTAGAATGGGCAATGGAGATTATGCTTTGGATTAGTAGATGGACATCTATCAAGTGTTGAAGTGAAGTTGTATCTGACAAAGCATTCCATTTTTAAATCTTGTAAATGTGGCCATTTCCTGAGAATAATTAACAGAATAAGAGTAGGAAGGGACTTTGGAGGTCTTCTAGTCCAACTCCCTCCTCAGGCACGGAACATTATATCATACCAGACAAATGGTTATCCAATCTCTTCTTCAAACTTCCAGTGTTGGCACATTCACAACTTCTGGAGGCAAGGAGTTTCCCTGATTAATTGTTTTGACTGTCAGGAAATTTCTCCTTAGTTCTGGCTTGCAAATTGTATGTTCTGTAGATAAATCAGAAAATTTCACTCCTAATCTGATTCATAACTATGAAAAAAATGGTCATAATCGACATTTTTCAGTGCCGGTGTAATTTTGAACAGTCACGAAACAGTTTTAAGTTGAGAACCACCTGTACTCTATATAATCCATCCATTATGTACAAGATTTTTCAGCTGTAGGTCTTATTCAATCTGCCCTGAATGAAAACCTTGGGGCAACCCAGGTGCTATATTTTTGTTTAAAAAAATCATTTTTAATTCCAGCTCATTTTGAACTGACATTTGTGTAGCTTCAGCTGCAAAGAAAAACATTGACTGTATATAGACCTATATTTAGAAGAGAAAGAGGTGGGAGTTGGTTGGTGGAATATCTCGTAGGTCTTCCTAGGGTTTTCCCCCCTACTACACATCTTGAAGTAATTGCCTCTTCTCCCCTTTTTCACTGCCACCCTTGCCTCCAAGCCATACCACCATGACAGAAATAAATTAGCCTGAGGTTCAGGTGACACCATGGAGGGAAGTAAACCTTGAGACCCAAATGGATGGGAAGATGCCCAAAGACAGCTGAAGCAGGAGGGATCTTGCTCTCATGGCTGGATACAAAGATACATGTTCGTGTGATTTCACATAGCAAAAAATGTTGGTAGACTTCCCGACTTCAGACAAGAGGAAGTGAGACTCCTATGATGGTGGACATCTCCAAAGCAAAAGAAAATCAAGGCTCTCCAAGTAGATAAGTAGCACCTCAAAGAAAAGACAAATATTATCCTCAAAGACAATATTATCCTTATCCCATTGGACAACTCAAAGCTATCCTGCTCCAGGCGTTTTCTCATGATGGCCAATGAAAGGCCACTTGAAAAGGAGAAGGTGTTGTGGTTTGCTGGCAGCAGGTGCAGATGGCTGAGGTCTCGGAGAGTGAGGACTGTGTGTGATGCAGGGATGGGGCCAGGACCATCAGGGAGTGGAAGGCTGCCTTTGGAGATTGTGGAGGCTGGCAGCAGTGAGGAAGAGGACCCCGAGGAGCCTGTGCCCAGGGCTGCTCGAAGGAAAGAGCAGCTGCAGCAGCACGGGCGACTCGGGTGTAAGGCTGCAAGATGATGGCCTCTCCCTTAAGGGATAAAAGCCAGCCTTCAGAGGTGGGATTCTTTGCAAGAAGCAAAGAAGTTCTTGCACTTCAAGTCTTGCGGAAGTTCAGACTATCCTGGTTTGTGTTTGGAGACTTTTGGTTTTGATTATTTCCTTGCAATTTAATCTAGTGTTCTTGGCAGCCTTGCACAACCTTGGCAAGGCTTGTTCTTATCTGGGACAATTAGCTTTTAATAGCATTGTTACTGTGAATGAACGGAATTCATGGAGAAGCATTAAAAAGGTTTTGCTTTTATCTCTGTTAGGTGTTCGTTTGCTTGGAATGAGACTTGGGTCAGAACAGAAGGAGAACATCCTCCCTCTCTTATTATTTTGCTACAACTGTATTTGGGGGCTTCCTCCAACCTCAAGAGACTAAGACTTTTGTTAGACACGTTCTCCAAGAATTTAGCCAATCCCCTTTTAAAGCCGTTTGGTTTACTGGCCGTCATTATGAACTTTGGATGATACTGTTGTCTAGGAGATTCTGAGAACTGAAGACCACACATCTTTCAATATTTGATCTCACTTGGCTTTGGTTGGACTGAAATGAAGCCAAGGCAACAAGCATTGGATTCAGGTTAACAAAAATATCTCAATAGACTCCACTTCTCTACCTGCTTTGGTGGTGGCCTCCCTGGAAGAACTTTCAACCAACCAGTTTTTCAGTTATGATCTTGTGCTTGTCTCACTGGAGACCATTTTGAGAGGGGACAGTTTTTGCTCTCTGCCCTCTGAGGGACAAACAAAAACACTCCAATGCAAAAACCTTTGAGTCCATTTGAGTTTGAGACAGTTACACACACATTACTGCATTTTCTGCATAGCTTCAAGGGTGCCTATTTCACCCCACTCCCTTGCTAGGCCAAACAAGGAGAACATGGTCTTCTTACCAACTGGCCCCCAAGGTGCTTTTTCAAGAGGCAACTGTAACTTCCTTGTTTTTCTTCAGCTGAACAAGCTTCTTGGATGAGGAACGAAACATCTTCAAGAAGAACCAGAAAGTCCAGTTGCCTCTTGAAAAAAGCACCTTTGGGACAACCAGGACCTGGATGATGGAGAATCTCCACAGACTTCCATTTCTTCCTCCTTTCCTCCCTCTCTCCTTCCTTCCTTCTTCTCTCCCTCCTCTTGCTTCCTTCTACCTTCCTTCCTTCTCTTTCTAACTTCCTTCGTTCCTTTCCCACCATCCAGTCAGAGCTGAAGAAGCTTCTTGGATGAGAAGTGAAACGTCTTCAAGAAAAACCAGAAAGTTCAGTTGCCTGTTGAAAAAAAAAAANGAAAGTTCAGTTGCCTGTTAAAAAAAAAAAAAAAAAGCATCTTTGGGACAACCACGACCTGGAGGACTTGAAAATCTCCACGGACATTTAGAAACTGGATCTTCAGAAATCTCCAGGATAGCCCAAGTTCTCTTTTGGTTGTTTTTATGCCTCCTTTCTCTTTCTCGTGTTGTAGTTATCCGAAGATTATTTCATGTGGTTTAACGCTTTGAGAATGTTATTCTCTCTTCACTTCCTTTTGATTGTCTGCCTGATTACGTATGATGTGTAACTGGCAGCTGGTCTTTGACCACCAATCAAATTTATCCTTCTACTCCTAACGGGTCTCTTTCAGGCAATTTAATTTCCCCAGAAGTAATCTTTCCCACACCCCCTCACCATGACTGCAGCTTCTTTGAAATTCACGACATGACTTAGAATACAGATTCAAATGACTCTGGTGCTATCTGACCAATGTTTTAATAGGGAAAAGGAATTTACTGGCTCTTTCTGCTTAGCAAGACAATACGCAAGGAGAAAAGAATAACAACTCTCCAACATCTGTATTCACATCAGGCACAACTCAAATTAAGTTTCTCAGCAACTTTCCTGAAGTTTACTAGATCAATCAAGGTTAAAGGAGGAGCATTAAATGCAGGGTGCCAGGGGGGAATCAATAGTCCATTTCTTAACAATTTTTCTCCGCCAACTGAAATAAATCTTCTAAAACACCCGCTCCCCCCCCTTTCTCTCTCCTTCTCTCTCTCTCTCTCTCTCCCCTTCTCTCTCTTTCTTTCCTTCTCTCATTTTCAGCTGCTTAAAGAAAGTCAGTGAAACATTTTTCTATTACATGTCCTTCCCCTAGCTGTACAGTATGGTAACCTGCATTGCAAAACAATTGCCCAGAACACAAAGCCCTCACTGATCAAGCAAGAAAAGCAAAGCAAAAAGAAAAGCTTTCACCCTCAGAACGATGAATAAAAATCGAATGCTGACCATAATCCCATTTAAAACTTTCTTCGGGTCTCCACTGAAGGAGCTTTTCTACTAACCTGGACAGCCTCCATTCCCTTCCCCTCCACTTTCGGTGTGTGGCTCCTTCATCAGCCGAAAATCTGCATCTCCAAAGAGGCTTCGGCAGAGCTTCCCACTTCTTCCTGGCACCCGCAGAACAGAAAAACACCAGATTCAGATGATCCCTCCAACTTTGCAAAGTAAATCCGGGGTCCTGGAGCGAGTTTGGACATCCTCCTTACAGGCAGAGGGGAAGGAGGCTGGCTCTGGGGCCGAGCAGAGATCTGAAGTCTGTCGAGAGCCGCCTCATTCGATGAATAGCATTTCCCTTCTGCGTTGTCATGCTGAGGAAAACCTCCCGCTCTCCAGCTCCTTCCAGAGCTGAGAATGAAGTTGAATTCAGGAGAGACTTCACCTCCAAGGGACCGGCTCCACCACCAACACCAAGCCAGCTCTCATAGGTTAAGGCAAGCAGGTCAGTGGCAACCTGCAAATCAGTTCATTAAAAAGGGATATTTGGGTGGGCTATCTCCCATATATATGAATATAATATATGGCCTCATCTCGTCTCCCTACCTGGCCAAGTTTCTTCTTATTTGCGGCTCTTGTTTTCCCACCAGATGTAAGGATTTCTCAGCTTAATGAAAATGAGCCAAAATATGAAGATATTTCAGTCAAATATAAATAAGGACTAGGCCATTCCAGACTGGGAAGGGGGAAGGAGGGGGAAGAGGAGGCCATGGAAGCACATGGAAACACATGGAAGCAAGCCAACCCATTGAGAAACTCTGCTTTTCTTTTCTCAACAAATATTATTTTGCAAGAGTTGAAGGAATGGGGTGTGCTTAGCCTTTTTTTTTTTTTTTTTGCCCAAAGAGGAGGTGAGACAAGACACCAGGGCACCTGCCTGGGTGAAGATAAGCTCCAAAAAGCAATATTCATGGCAATTACTTGCATGACTTATTTAGGTGAATAATTAGAGTCCGTTTCTCTTCTTTGTTGGAACAATCCATGACTAGATGAACATTGTGATGACATGCTCCTGTCTTGACATTGTTGAACCATTCCTGAAGTCAATTCTAGATTGTAGGTGTCTTTTACTATGGACAACGAATAACAAAGAATCTGGAACATCTGAAATAACTCCCCCCAAAATTAAGGAGACAAGCAAGACAATATGGAAAGGGTCTTAGTCAATGTTTGGTAATATTAGGATCACTGGAATATTTAGATAGACTAAATGAAGAATTGGACTTGACACCAGGAGATTCTACAAGGTATCTTGAAAGCAAACCAGTTCACTTAACCTTGGCAAGCCATATTTATCAACCCACATTTAATCCCATTTCAAAGCTAGATTGTTTATCCCATCTTAGTTATAGTTAGGTAGAGTAGAGTAGAATAGAAGAATAAGATGGAATGGAATGGAATAGGGAGTAGGGAGTAGGGAGTAGAATAAGGAACAGAATAGAATAGGGAATAGAACAGAATAGAACAGAAAAAGAAATAGAATAGAATAGGGAATAGGATAAGATAGAATAGGGAATAGGGAATAGGGAATAGAATAGAATAGGGAATAGAATAGAAAAGAAAAGAAAAAGGAATAGAATAGAATAGAATAGAGAAGAGAAGAGGGAATAAGGAATAGGATAGGATGGGATGGGATGGGATGGGATGGAATGGAATGGAATGGAAAGGAAAAGAAAAGAAAAGAAAAGAAAAGAAAAGAAAAGAAAAGAAAAGAAAAGAAAAGAAAAGAAAAGAAAAAGAAATAGAATAGAAGAGGGAAGAGGGAATAAGGAATAAGGAATAAGGAATAAGGAATAAGGAATAAGGAATAGGATAGAACAGGATAGGATAGGATGGAAGGGAAGGGAAGGGAATAGAATAGAATAGAATAGAATAGAATAGAATAGAATAGAATAGAATAGCTGGAAGGTACTTTGGAGGCCTTCTAGTCCAGACCCCTGCTCAAGGGGAGAACCTATACAATAGTTATTTTATATTTATGTCATCATCTTGCTGTACCTGATTCTCACACGGATCCTTTTTGGTACCTTTTCCTTAAGGACAGGGGCAATTTGCATGGTTGGGATTGTTCGTTAAAAGGCCCCATGGGGTCAAAGGAATCACCAGAGCAGGAAATTAAAGAAGCAGAAAGAAAGATGCAGGATAACTTCTCCATTCTGTAGCCAGGCCTCTCTTCCTGCTTGACTTCCCAAGGTTCCTGTGACTATAATCATGGGGATGCTGTCCATGCATCACTTTGCCCTTCTCAGAAAAAAAGGCAGAATGTAAAGATAAGAAATAAAACAAATAAACTAATGAGATCACAGTTTTTTAATAATAATAATAATAATAATAATAATAATAATAATAATAATAATAATAATAATAGGCATATCTATTGAGATTTTGATGATAGGCAAATATCTTTAAATTCACTCCTTTAAAAAAAAATACAGCTGATTATGCCATGAAAAATGTTGACATAATCTAGTCCATCTTCCCACCCATCACCCACCACTCTTTTGTTGGCCATAAGTTTCTTTTTGTTCCCCCAAAACTGGGGTTCCTAAGAACAATCTTTTATACAAACAGGATAAAATATGACATGGTGCTTACTTGGACAACTGTTTATAATCCCTTGCGGCCTCTTCCTCTCTCTGTCTCCCCCTCTCTATCTACAAACTTTAGAAAGCTCCGCATATCTATAAATATGCTCACAAAGACTTCGCTTCTTGTCCTCTGTCTCACTCGCATGCTTCCCACCCCCCACATTACGTGCTCAGACTTTCCAACACTTAGGGGCCCCACAGTATTCACTATTATCAGTTGAGTCACGTAGAAAGCTCAGCAAAAGGTCATTTCAGGTCATTCCCGAGATGAAAGAAAGAAGCTAAAGTATGTGAAAGAGACGGCCTAGTGGAGGAGGAGGAGGAAGAGGAGGAGGAGGAAAAGGTGAAGGAAGGATAAGAAGGAAAATGGATGGGGAAAATGGAGGAAGAGGAGGAGGAAAAGATAAAAGAGAAAAGGGATAAAAAGGAAAATGAATGAGAAAGAAAATAGAGGAGAAGGAGGAGGAGGAGGAAAAGGTGAAAGAAGGATAAGAAGGAAAATGGATGGGGAAAATGGAGGAAGAGGAGGAGGAAAAGATAAAAGAGAAAAGGGATAAAAAGGAAAATGAATGAGAAAGAAAATAGAGGAGGAGGAGGAAGAGGAGGAAAAGGTGAAAGAAGGATAAGAAGGAAAATGGATGGGGAAAATGGAGGAAGAGGAGGAGGAAAAGATAAAAGAGAAAAGGGATAAAAAGGAAAATGGATGAGAAAGAAAATAGAGGAGGAGGAGGAAAAGGTGAAAGAAGGATAAGAAGGAAATGGATGGGGAAAATAGAGGAAGAGGAGGAGGAAAAGATGAAAGAGAAGGAGGATAAGAAGGAAATGGATGAGAAAGAAAATAGAGGAAGAGGAGGAGGAAAAGATGAAAGAGAAGAAGGATAAGAAGGAAATGGATGAGAAAGAAAATAGAGGAGGAGGAGACAACTGATGTGGGAGAACTGGATGGGCGATGGAAAAAAAAAAAAAAAATGAGAGAGAAGATCCCAGTCAAGAAAATGAAGAGGTGTCATCAGCCCAGAGTTAAGCCTGGTTTACTCATCCTGATTCAGTCCAGGCAGGGATTCCAGCCTTCTCTGAAGCCCCACAGGTGAACTTGAGTCTGTTTCAGTGCCAGGGAGACAACTGTCCAAGGTCATCGAAGTCATTCCTTCCCATCACTCAGGTTTCCCCTCCCTCCATTTTCTCTCATAAAAGAGACCCTTTCCTAGGTTAGGGAGAGGAGGGAAGATCCCCCATTGTAGTCTAGAGCAATCTCTCTGCTTTTTCTTTGTGCTGAAGGTGGGGGAAAAAGACCGAGAAAGAATGGCATGTCCTTCATTTGTTTGAAAATTGATTTTGCATCCAGGAGAGGAAAAGGAGAAGCATCAAGGATATTGCCTCAACTAATGTTTCCTTCCTTCCTTCTTTCCTTTCCTTCCCTTCCCTTCCTTCTTTCCTTCCTTCCTTCCCTCCCTCCTTCTCATTCCCATCTTCCTTCCTTCCTCCCTCCTTTTCCTTTCTTCCTTTCTTCCTTCCCTTCCCTTCACATAATCCTTCAGGGAAAGGTTGAAGGCAAGCGAGGTCCAGGCAAAAGAAGAACATCACAGCTTCAAAATCTACCGTTTGGACAAAACTCAGCAGCCCCTTTTTGTGCAGCTATTGATAAAAATAGGATTGCCAACATGATTGCCAGTGCCTGATGACAGATAGGGCACAAGAAGAATATCTGAGGGGTTGCCCCAAAGAAAACAGGGTCAAGCTATTCTCCAAAGCACCTGCGGGCAGGATAAGAGGCAACGGATGGAAGCTAATCAAGGAGAGAAGCAACTTTGAAGTAAGGAGAAATTTCTTGACAGTGAGAACAATTAATCAGTGGAACAATTTGCCTCCAGGAGTTGTAAATGCTCCAACACTGGAAGTTTTTTAAAGAAGAGACTAGATAACCATTTGTCTGAAATGGTATAGGGTCTCCTACTCGAGAAGGGGGTTAGACTAGATGACCTCTTCCAGGCCCCTTCCAACTCTGTTATTCTGGAAGGCATCCTGTGGGCAACTTTGCTTTCCTTTGTTAGCTGCAGCCAAAAGGTCAGATCGGTTCTGTGCCGAGCAGAGATGGGTTGGCTCAAGCTCTCGGCTTTTTCTCGGTCTTTCACATCTCCACCCAGCCTAATCTTCCAGACAGGGCTTCCCTGAGCCAATCAGCTCCCAGCAGACACGGTCAGCTGTTCCCACCCTCCACCCCCACCCCCCACCCCCACAATGGGAACAACTTGGGAAAGGGTGGCAGCCAGAATAATGAACAAACTGCTCAGCTCTTCAAGAAAAATGCTGATGGGGCAAAAAAACAAAAAAACAGCAGCATTACTTGGTTGAGCGTAAGAGAGAACAAGGGAGGTGTTTAGGAATACTAAAATCACAAGAACGCACAATGGACAAAGTGAGGATGCACACAGCATTGATGATTGGGGTAAGAGTGTAAACAGTTGATTCACATATGCAGAGTAACTGATTCAAGATGCTTCGTTGGATACACTTAGAACAACGTCTCTCAATGGAGACCGAGTGGAGCAAGTGGCCAGATTTTAGTTTCTGGGTGTTGCCATCAAAGAGGACCTGACCTGGGGTGCCCACATTGCAGGACTGGTCAAAAGGACCCAGCAGAGATTATACTACCTGAGGCTTCTCAAGAAACAACAACTGAATGAGAAACTGCTGGTGACCTTCTACCGCTGCACCGTAGAGAGTATCTTAACTTACTGCACCTCTGTATGGTTTGCCAATTGCACAGGGGCAGATGGGACAGCACTCCAAAGAATTAATGTCATTGCCCAGAAGATCCTGGGTTGCCCTCTTCCCTCTTTGGAAGAGCTTTATAGCTCCTGCTGCCTTAAGAAAGTTCAAAACATACTCCAATATCCATCTCATCCTGGGAACCTTTTTTTGAACTATTACCATCTGGCAGACGGTACAGGATAATATAAACAAGGACAAACTGGCTGAAAAACAGCTTCTATCCCAGGGCAGGAACTCCATTGAATTCTACTGTATAGTGCAATGTTAATGCAATATCAGGGGTTTTCAATTCAATGTGTGGAGTGTGAAGGATGTGTGTTTGTGTTTATTTTCATGGTGATGATGTGCACTGAAGATGGTGTTTGATTTCATTGTATGAGCTGCAATGACAATAAATTAAACTAAACTCAACCTTGGCCACTTTAAGGCAAGTGGATTTCAAGTCCAAGAATTTCCCAGCCAACTATTCTGCCTGGGAAATTCTGGGACCTGAAATCCACTTGCCTTAAAACAGCCAAGGTTGAGAAATGCTGGTTTAGATTAACCAAATCCAGCAGCAAAAATTCAGAATAGAATAACAGAGTTGGAAGGGACCTTGGAGGTCGTCTAGTCCAACCCCCATTTAGGCAGGAAATCTTACACCACTTGGGACTTTCAAATCCAAGCCCCTGCTCAAGCTGGAGACCTTATACTATTTCAGACAGGTGGCTGACTAATCCTGATCTGTTCAGGAGAGAAAAGAAGCACAAAAGCTTTTTGTATCAATCAGGGGAAAATGTCAAGGGACAGGGTTAAATCCTGCTCTCTGAATGAAGTGGCCTTTATTTTCATATCAGCCCTATAAGGTAGGTTAAGCTACGAGTTATATTAAGTATGAAAACCAAGGATAACCTTTCTCTGTTTAGAGGTGAATTATTTCAGAAGTCCTACATAGGAAGTGAATACTTAGGGGTGAGCTGAAGCAGGAATGGAGTGGAAGGGAAGAATGAAGGGAAGGGAGGAGAAGAGAAGAATGAAGGGAAGGAAGGGAAGAATGAAGGGAAGGGAAGAGAAGAGAATAATGAAGGGAAGGGAAGGGAAGAGAAGAGAAGAATGAAGGGAAGGTAAGAGAGGGGAAGAATGAAGGGAAGGGAAAGGAAGAGAAGAATGAAAGGAAGGAAGAGAAGAATGAAGAGAAGAGAAGAGAAGAGAAGAGAAGAGAAGAGAAGAGAAGAGAAGAATGAAGGGAAGGGAAGGGAATAATGAAGGGAAGGGAAGGGAAGAGAAGAGAATAATGAAGGAAAGCGAAGGGAAGAGAAGAATGAAGGGAAGGGAAGAGAAGAATGAAGGCAAGGAAGAGAAGAGAATAATGAAGGGAAGGGAAGAGAAGAGAAGAATGAAGGGAAGGGAAGGGAAGGGAAGAGAAGAGAAGAGAAGAGAAGAGAAGAGAAGAGAAGAGAAGAGAAGAGAAGAGAAGAGAAGAGAAGAGAGAATGGAACTGACAGAATGGAAAAGAATAACAGAATATTCTTTATTGGCCAAGAGTGATTGGACAAACAAGGAATTTGTCTCCAGTGCATAAGCTCTCAGTGTACATACAAACAACAAAGTATCAATAAATTATAAAGATACTATCCTTAAATACAAACAACAAAGTGATAAATGGTAAGATACCAACTAGGAGAAGATAGTAGGAATGATGAGAAGGACAATAGCAATACAGCCCTACCACATGGGTAAATATCTTTGGCCATAATACAGTGCTGTGAAAATTAGATGTTTAACAGAGTGATGGCATGGGAGGGGGGAAATGGATGGAAATTTGTATTTTGTTTTCCTCTGTTCTTTGAAAAATCTCTTTCTCCTTTCTAGGTCTTCTCAGCTGTCTGAATTTATCTATCTTGCTTCAATTAATCTGAAGAAACGGAGGTGAAGGCTTGGACCTCAAATTAAAAAAAGTAATTCATATAGAAATACATAGCACTATATTTCCTAACCTTTTTTTTTTCCCCAGGAGGCGAGACAAAATTCAAATCCAACCTTTTCACCCACTCTTCTGAAAGAAAGCAACCTTAGATATCCTCCTGGTGGATCTAGGACAAAATAACATCGTATTTTATTTATTTATATATTTATTCTAATGGTTAGCATTTCCTGCCCCCCACTGGTTCATATTCAGAATTTTATTGGGTCCAGTTCTCTCTCTCTCTCTCTCTCTCTCTCTCTCTCTCTCTCTCTCTCTCTCTCTCTCTCTCTCTCTCTCTCTCTCCCTCCACTCCCTCCCTCCCTTCATCTATTTCTCTCTCTCTCTCTCTCTCTCTTTTTCTGGAATGCTGCAAACAGAGCACAGAAATGATTTGGGGATAATGCATTCAAGCATCTCTATTAGAAAAGTTTCTAAAATTTGCCAGGATTCATAAAATTTAGACACAATGATGTGTTGCCACCAACATGATAAGGGGGAAAAGGCCTTTTGTTTGCAGATGATGTATACACTGTGCAAAGTGAGGGAAATAAAATTTGGGAGAAAAATGCTATAATTGCCAGGGGAAAGGCAAGTCCTAAGGTTTAAATAGGACAGGGCCACCAAACCTTGGAAGATAGATAGGTAGGTAGATAGGTAGGTAGGTAGGCAGGCAGGCAGGAAGGCAGAGAGGGAGGGAGGGAGAGGGAGAGGGAGAGAGAGAGAGAGAGAATGTTTCTAATTTCAGTTCTTTAATATGCTATTTTACAATTTTTCCCCTCTTTTATCCCAACTGAACTCCACCCCACCAAGCCACCCTAACCCAGGAAAGTGGTATAGATGATGAAAGAAACAACACACACACACACACACACAAAATTTTCAGTCTATTCAAGCTGCCAAAATAGCCCATTTCCCTTGCTCTTTTTGGAAATAAATCCCAAATCTGAGCAGCGCTCTAATCTGAAATGTGCTATTTGCAAGTTCACTCTTTTTCAAAGCTTTCCCCCCTCTCCCAACCTGCGCTTGGCAAGGTCTCCCCCACCTACAGTTTAATCTGTCAAAACACAATCCAGGGAACTTCCTGCAATATGAATATACACAAAACTGATTAGCACCTTTGATCTGGGCCTGTGCCACACACTTCCTACTGCAAAATCCCTCCCTATCGCAGGAAATCGCTTTTTTTCCCCACTCCACAATGCCCATCCCCACAGGATGCTCTCGCTAAAGTTCTTACCAGAATCCTGTGTGTAGACACACAAACACACACAGGCACACACCCTTGGGAAAAGGCGAGTCTGAAGGACCTGTGGAAAAATGGGTGAATGTTATTTATGTACAAGTGAATAGAATAGAATAACAGAGTTGGAAGGGACCTTGGAGGTCTTCTAGTCCAACCCCCTGCCTAGGCAGGAAACCCTACACCACTTCAGACAAAGGGTTATCCAACATCTTTTTTAAAACTTCCAGTGTTGGAGCTTTCACAACTTCTAGAGGCAAGTTTAATTGTTCTCATTTTCAGGAAATTTCTCCTAACTTCTAGGTTGGGTCTCTCCTTGATTAGTTTCTACCCGTTGCTTCTTGTCCTGCCTTCTGGTGCTTTGGATAATAGCTTGACTCCCTCTTCTTTGGGGCAGCCCCTGAGATATTGGAAGACTGCTATCCTGTCTCCCCTAATCCTTCTTTTCATCAAACCAGACATACCCAGTTCCTGCAACCCTTCTTCATACGTTTCCATCCAACTTGTTGCAAATGTTCTCCTAGCCATTAACATGCAGAAATATAGATAGTCACACATAGAGAGAGCTACAACACAAAAAGTTCAGGGTACCAGAGATGACACAACTGTCTCTCTCCAATGGCAGCCAACCTCATCTGCCAGGGAGTGCCAAGAAAGATAACAAAAGTGTTAAGACCTCTTAAAAAAAAAAACATAGTTTTTCAAAAACGTAGGTTCATAAGTGGAAGCAGTATGCTTCATCTCATAATTGGGTAGACCAAGCTGCCATGATAGACTGGTCCCACCAGAAAACAACAACAACAACACTTAATCTCTCCCCTGGTCAGAGGTCAGCTGCTGGGCCCCAGCCACCCCGCCCCTCCCAGGAGTCCCCACACAGCCTGTTTTGGATACAGGTAAGTGCAGGATGCAAGTGGATGCTCAGGGAGGGCAAAAAACCGGGCCTCCTGAAAGTTTAGGAAGGCCAGAAATGGGCCCGTTTCCAGCTTCCAGAGAGTCTCTGGAGCCGGGGGAGGCTGGTTTCACCCTCCTGGAGGGTGGAGGAAAGCCTCCAGGGCCTGGGGAGGGCAAACACATACCCCCATGTAGTGCAGGAGGCTGACTAGGCTACGCCCACCATGGCCACGCCCACCCAGCAACTGGGACAAAGGAAGGAAAGGATGGATGGATGGATGGATGGATGGATGGGAGGGAGGGAGGGAGGAAGGAAGGAAGGAAAGTCCATCCAACTTAAAGTCCCAAAGGTGCATTTTCAAGAGGCACCTGGACTCTCAAGAGCTGAAGAAGCTTCTTGGATGAGAAATGAAACGTCTTCAAAGAAAAACCAAGAAAATCCAGTTGCCTCTTGAAAAAGCAACTTTGGAACAGTCAGGACCTGGTTGACTGAGAACCTCCATAGACCTTCTCATTTTGGTTCATGCAAGTGATAGGAAGCTCTCTGCTACTACCAGAGTTGTGAGAAGACATCCAACCACCTCCAAAACAAAGCCTGAAGAGGTAGGCCCACCTCACCTCTGCAGAAGGCAGAACATTGAACCATCCCAGCATACCAAAACTGAAGACCATAAGCGACTTGTGTGAGTCCATGAATAAAAGTTCCTCAACTTCACGGGTCCTTAAGTGGGACTCTTCTACCTCTTCCCACCTCTTTCAAGGACATTCCTTTGAAATGGTCATGGGGGGCAGGGGCGGCTGGGATGATGTCCCATGCATCATTTTTGACATCCTATGGCTTCTGCTGAATACTCATGCACACACTCCTCTCTTCTCCTTGAATCCATCCACCCAACTTTTCTAACCACTTCTTCTCGATCAGAGGTCTCCAGACTTGGCAATATTAAGACTTGTGAACTTCAACTCCCAGAATTCCTCAGCTTGGCTGGGGAATTCTGGGAGTTGAAGTCCACAAGTCTTAAACTTGTCAAATTTGGAGAGCCCTGTTCTAGTTCATCAGGCACGTTCATCATATCCCTGACAAGAGACTCAGCCCAAAAGAATTAGAAACTTCAGCATCTTTCTGTACTCGTTTTGCCATCCTGCACCATTTATCTTATCTTATTTATCTTATCTTTTGAGTCCTGAGATTGCAGGCTTTGTTCTTCTCCATCTCCCTGGTGGCTACAGCTGTTTCTTCTCTTGCTCCTCCCATAAACAGTGGTGGGATTCAAAAAAAATTACGATTGGTTTGGTGGGTGTGGCTTGGTGGGTGTGGCAGGGGAAGAATATACTGCAAAATCCCCATTCCCTCCCCATCCCCACTGACCTGCTTTCCAGCTCTGTTCTCCTGTGCAGGGCAACAAAAGATGATCCAGCCAATCAGCTGGGACTTAATGAGAGGCAGAGAATAAATGGGGGCAGAGCCAGTCAGTGGTGGGATTTGCCGGCTCTCCAAACTACTCAAAATTTCTGCTACTGGTTCTCCAGAACTGGTCAGAACTGGCTGAATAACCCCTCTTCCCATAAATACAGGTAGTCCTTGACTTACAACAGTTCCTTTAATGACCATTTGGAGTTAATACAGGACTGGAAAAAAGTGACTTACAACCATTTTTCACGCTTAAAGCCATTGTAGCATCCCTCTGGTCATGTGATTTATATTCAGTTACTTAACAATTGACTCCTATTTATGACTGTTGCCAGTCCCGGAGTCACACATAGATCTCCTTTTGCGACCTTCCAACAAGCAAAGTGGCCAGGTTCACTTAAAGACCTTTTTCCTAACTTAACAATTGTGGTGATTCAACTTAACCAATGTGGCAAGAAAAGTCACAAAGCAAGGCAAAACACATTTCTCACTTAGCGATGACGTACATTTCAGGCTCAATTGCAGTCAGTAAGTGGAGGCCCAAGGTTAAAACTCAACTGAAAAAGGGGTTGTATTAAAATGAAATAAAAAAGTTGAATTTCCAGCGGAGTCTGTTTTCTCCTTCTCATTTCTTGGTGCCTGTCTCTTTCCCTTCCACCTCCAAGCACCAAAACACATCTGCCACATTTACGGTTCAAGGTTCGTTTGGGCTGTGCGAGCCAGGCTGTGTGTAGAAAAACACAAGGGCAACCTGCCAACACAACGACAGGGGTTGCCTTTCTCTTTCTTTTGTCCCAGGTGCTTCCGAAGGGGCCAAATTCTTTCCAACCCAAGCAGAAAACTTTATCTATCCGCACTAGCTAATCAAACGTCTCCTGCGGTCTGCGCCCATTTCCAACCTTTTCTTCTCTGCCTTCTTCAGATCAAAGTTGTTTTTTGTTTAAATCCTAGACTTGTTCTTCCCCCAAGGAGGGCCCCTTAATGAGCTCCGACCGAGGGGCACAACCCCCACCTCCCCCCCCCAAAAAAAAACCAAAAAAACCCCAGCCGCGATGTAATCCAGGGAGTTTGATCAATGAGACAAAAGGGAAAAGGGACAATCGCTCCCAAGTGCGCTTTTACGCACTGGAGTGATCTGCCTTTTCATCCAATTATGAGTTTTCCTCCGGGTCGACACACGTGGGAAAAGGTTCCCCTCCCCCCAACACTACTAGGCTTCCCATTTCATCTGCCCCGGTTTGAAATGTTTAGTTGGGGGGGAGAGAGGAAAGGGGATGACCTCATCGCCCCCTCCCCTTCTCTGAAAAGGTTGCAGAGAAGGTTACTTTTATGCACGGCAAGCTTCCTTGAAGCGTTTGGGGAAATGCAGAAGTCGGACTCTCGTATCCCCTCCTTCCCTTCCCACCCGAGGAGCCCACCCATCCCTCCAACGTCTGAAAGCCCCCCCACCTTTTAAGACGAAGCTGGAGGTGAGCGTTTCAATACAGATGATTTTTTTCTCCCCTTTGTTCCGAGCAAACCTCCTCTTTCTCCCTTCTTTGGAAAGCTGCCCAAGATTTTGAGCGCCTTATATTATATATATATATAATAAGGCGGTTGGAAGGATATCGCGGGGTCTAATCACCCTCCCGCCTGACATCTCTTAAAAGAGTCTTCGTCCTCCCTTTTTTCCTCTTTCCTGAAACATGACATGGTTCGACCCGGAAGCCCGGGAGGAGGGGGGGGGGGAGGAAGGAATGGCAACTGCTCATTAAAGTGTCTTTTTTGCAGGTTTGTTTTTTTAAAAAAACAACATAAAACTTTTCATGCCTGCTCTCTTACTTGCTCATCCAAATGCACCAGCAGAAAAGATTAGCAAGAAGGTGGAGGCAGATTAAGGTGGTTCGCTTCGCTCATAAACAGATAAATTAAAATTTGGTTCCTTAGGTTGGTTGAACAGGCCTGTGAGAGATACAGGTAGTCCTGTTTATTAGCAATAGCCCTTAGACTTATATGCCGCTTCATAGTGTTTTCCAGCCCTCTCTAAGCAGTTTACAGAGTCAGCCTCTTGCCCCCAACAATCTTGGTCCCCATTTTACCAACCTTGGAAGGATGGAAGGCTGAATCATCCTTGAACTTGTCAGGATCGACCTCATGGCTGTGGGAAGAATTAGCCTGCAATCCTGCATTCTAACCACTGTCCTCATGGCCCTTCCTTCCTTCCCGATCTCCCTTCTTTCTTTCTTTTGTTCTTTCCTTCCTTCTTTCTTTCTTTCCTTCCTTCCTTCCTTGTCTATCTCCCTTCCCTCCTTCTTTGTCTAACTTACTTACCTACTTACTTACTTAGCACTTAGCAATAGCACTTAGACTTATATACCACTTCACAGTGCTTTTCAGTCAGAGGTGGCATTCAGCAGGTTCTTACCAATTCTGGAGAACCAGTAGCGGAAATTTTGAGTAGTTTGGAGAACCAGCAGATACCGCCTCTGCTTGGCACCACCCCCATCTATTTTCCACCTCCTGAGTCTCAGCTGATTGGCTGGGTCTTCTTTGGTTGCCCTGCACAGGAGAACGGAGCTGGAAAGGAGGTTAGTGGGGTGGGGAGGGAATGGAAATTTTACAGCATCCTTCCCCTGTTATGCCCACCAAGCCACACCCATAGAACTGATAGTAAAATTTTTTGAATCCCACCTCTGTTTTCAGACCTCTCTAAACGTTTTACAGAGTCAGCATATTTGCCCCCAACAAACTGGGTCCTCATTTTTATCAACCTTGGAAGGATGGAAGGCTGAGTCAACCTTCAACCAGTGAGACTTGAACTGCCGAACTGCTGGCAGTCAGCAGTCTGCTGGATTAGCTTGCAGTACTGCATTCTAATCACTGCACCACCGCGGCTCTCATAAAAAAGTTATTAGAGTAAATTAAGTGAATCTGGCTTCCCGATTTATTTTATTATCAGGAGCGGTGGTTAGAATGCAGTACTGCAAGCTAATTCTGCCATCTGCCATCAGTTCAGCAGTTCGATCCTGACTGATTCAAGGTTGACTCAGCCTTTCATCCTTCTGAGGTTGGTCAAACCTCAGATTGTTGGGCGCAAGAGGCTGATTCCGTAAATTGCTTAGAGAGGGCTGTAAACACTGTGAAGCAGTATATAAGTCTAAGGACTATTGCTATATTACCACCATCTATTTACTGACCGTTGGAAGCTACAATGGCCCTGAAAAAAAGTGACCTATGAACATTTTTCATACTTTAGGACCATTGCAACATCTCCAGGGTCATGTGATCAAAATTTGGCACTTGGTAACTAGCGTGTTATGACAACTGCAATGTCCTAGGGTCATGTGCTCACCGTTTGTAACCTCAGCTGGCTTCCAGCAAGCAAGTCAATGGAGGACACAAGATTTGTTTAGTGACTGCATGATTCATTAATGAATGCAGTAATTCACTTAAACAGTGGCAAGAAAGGTCATAAAATGGGGTAAAGTCCACTTAACTGCCTTGCAAAGCCTGAATTAGACAAGATCTTGTTGGCTCTTACAAAACTGTCGACAATGGCATATATATGGTACCAGGGACCATTGTAATCTGGGATTTTTCTGGTGTGTTTGGATCTTATAGACAGAAAATTTCCAGAAGATGGAAATAGGCTAATTTTTGTCCTGTTTGGCTTCCCTTGAAGAGGGAATCAAGAAAGTGGGATTTCCAGGTCCTTTGTGTCCTACACAACTGTTTTTTTTTTTTTGCTCAAAAAAGTTTTGTATAGGGAAAAAAAATCAGTGGACAGAAATGTAATACAATGGTGCCCCTTAGTGGACAGACGTCTAGGAAAGTAACCCAAAGAATAAAATGGGTTCCTTTGATTTCCCCCATGGATAATTAAGAATGGAATGGAATGGAATAGAAAATAGAATAGAATAGAATAGAATAGAATAGAATAGAATTCTTTCTTGGCCAAGTGTGATTGGACACACAAAGAATTTGTCTTCGGTGCATAAGCTCTCAGTGTACATAAAAATGCATTCATCAAGAATCATGATACAACACTTAGTGGCAGTCATAGGATACTAAGTGAGCAATCAAATCATACTAGGAAACTAAATAAAGCAATATAAATTTCTGTTTCTGGTTATTTTCTTTTTGATTGAGAAGTTGCTCTGCCCATCCAGGACAACCTCCCTCTAAACATTTTGCAAAAGCACCCTGCCATGTCGATATTCCTTTTCATTAAAAAAAATCCCAGACGAGTTTCTCTTAATAAACCTTCAAAACTAAAGAGAGATTAAAATGTTTAAAAATATGTCTAGCAAATGTTGGAAATGTAAGCAAAAAACAAACGTATTTTATCATATGTGGTGGACTTGCATCAATTGGGCAAAGATACATAGGTGGCTAGAAAAGATGATAGGGAAACATGCAGATTTTTAAACCTGAATTGTTTTTATTGTTATATATTGTTATTCCTAATATTGTTATTGGGGATAATATCAAGAAAAAAAATTGATAAGAAAAGTATGCACTTAATATTACATGTCTTAACAGCAGTGAGGATTACCTTCACACAATACTGGGGAAAAAAAGAAGAGTCACAATGAGATGAAAAGATAGGAAGATACTAGATTGTGCAGAAATGGATAGATTGACATTGAAAATTAAACAGAGTGAACATGTAGAATATTATCAAACATAGAATCCATTTTATCAATGGTTTGGGGAAAAGGGTGGAGAGTAAAAATGCAAATTTGTACAATGTTTCCCCGAAAATAAGACCCTGTCTTATATTTTTTTGACCACCAAAAAAGACACTAGGTCTTATTTTGGGGGGATGTCATCCACTGATTAACCTCACTTGCGTGCATCACCCCTGGCCTCCTTTTTGCTGTCAGAGGCCTTTAGGAACTTCTTCTGCAGCTGGCAAGGCTTTCCTGAAAGCCTCTGTAGCTAATAATTGAGCTCTGGATTGATCCAGAGCTTTTTTCTCAGCTCCAGCGGCCTTTAGGAAAGCTTTGCCAGCCTTGCCAGCTGCAGAAGAAATAAGCCAGCAAGGCAGGTGTCGGGGTGTGCGAGGCCTGGCTACAACTGTCCAAAGGTAAGTAGTAGGGCAGCTCCACCCCCTCATCCCCATCTTAATTTAATTTTTACTCATCCACTCTGGAGTGGGCAGGATCTTAATTAGGTTTTACCTTGGGGGGGGTGTACGGCTTATTTTGGGCACATTTGTCAAAAATCAAGCTAGGACTTATTTTCAGGGTAGGTCATATTTTCTGGGAAACAGAATATTGATAAGCATATTAAATACCCAGCCAACACAATGTCTATTAAGCACTAAGAAATGTCTTTAATAGAAAATGAGTTTTAAAAAAGAAAGAAATAAACTAAAGAGATGCAAAGTGCCCATGTCACCTGCTTGTTTGACGATGCTAACTCTTGCCACCAACGGAGGCAAGAAATGCAGAAATCCTCTGCAGGGAGCTTTTGAAAAGCAAACCAAGTTCAGAGCCAGCCTGCCAGAATTATGTCATTGTCCAAACACGAGGCCTTTTCATGAACTCCCCTGGGGAAGCCACTGTACGGCCCACATTACCTCAGAGGTTGGCTCTCCAGGCGGTGACTGAAACATGGTGTTTCTTTTTCACTGGGGGTACAAGAAGTTGATGCTCACAATAGGTCTTTTATCACGCTGGCCTTATGTTTTCCGTGTTTGACGGTCTGGCAGCCGGGCTCCATCACCATGGATACCAGTAATTAATGCAGGCCTGGAAAGCTGAATGCCTTGCTTTTGTTTTTTTTCTTTGTCGTTTCTGGCGGTTTCAATTGGAGCTGATTTAGCTCCATACACATGGGTCAAAACCTTCAGATATATCAGTGATGCATAAAAGATGTGTTGCATCATCTGCTTTTGGAGATGGATGAAGATCAGGGGTGGGCTTCAAAAATTTTAGCAATGGGCTCTCTGCCCGGTTGCTGGGTGGGCGTGGCCTCGTCGGCCTCTTGCACCACAGCCAGAGTGGTCATTTTGCCCTTCCTGGACTCCTGAGGCTTTCCTCCAGCCTCCAGGAGGGTGAAAACGGCCTCCCTAGGCTCCAGAGGCTCTCCCAAACTTCCAGGAGGCCCATTTTTTTGCCCTCCACAATCCTCCGTGCGCACCCTGCATTTACCTGCATCCAAAACAGGCCA
Organism: Laticauda laticaudata; assembly: GCA_004320025.1. Taxonomy (NCBI): domain Eukaryota; kingdom Metazoa; phylum Chordata; class Lepidosauria; order Squamata; family Elapidae; genus Laticauda; species Laticauda laticaudata. The sequence continues at coordinate 430 of BHFT01050175.1, read as the reverse complement.
CGTGGGGGCTCCTGGGAGGGGAGGGGTAGGGTGGGCGGGGCCATCCAATGGGTGGGGTTTGGGGGTTCTCCAAACTGCACAGAATTTTAGCTGGGGCTCTCCCGAAACCCCTGAGAACCCCCAGCAGCCCAGCTGAAGATGGAGGTTCTCCATCGTCCTTCTGTCCCAATCTGTTTACGGGGTGCAAATTTTGAGTTCTCATTTGGGTATTTGTGCAAATATGTTTGTGTCTGGTTGTACCCTGGTTCTTTAGCTTTTCCTCACAAAGAGACCCATTTCCGTTTGAACTGTTTCTCATTAAATCTGGTTTGTTGGAAGTTTCTATGTTATTTTCATGAAGGTATATATATTTTGCCATATATATATATATGTTTTTTTTAAGTTTTCGCGGGTACTTACATGTGTGCTGTTCAGCTTCCTTCGGGTATTA